>JARHVA010009137.1:257500-297500 GCA_037957365.1 Torreya grandis | reverse complement strand
CCTGGTACACCTTTATGGCTTAGAAAGAACCTTAAAGTGTGTGGTGATTGTTACACTACCTGAAATTTCATATCCAAAATCGAGGGATGAGAAATTATTGTGATTGATGCAAGTAGATTCCATCACTTCAAAGAAGGATGGTGTTCTACCATGGAAAGCTGAACCTTAGGACAAGTTTCTTGGAATTAATTGCTTCATACATTTTATCATAATTTTGCGTAATATTACTAATTTGGGCCGTTGTTGAGAACTATCATAGCTAACAAGTGTTCTTTTATTGGTACTTTTGAATCAGCACACGTTACATAAACAATGTAGTTAAAAGGGTTGGATATTTTTAAGGCGTGGAGAATGGTTATCTTTATTCATATCATTACATCAAGCAGGCTTGTGGAAAATGAGTATGAGAAAGCTTGATATTTAATAAGACAATACTTCTTGGATATAACAGATATATAAACATACATCGTTTCTCACATTATGTGAGCAATTCATTTATCATATATTTGTGGATTGGCAGGCAAGTTGGTTGCTGAATATTTTAACATCACTTTTAAGAATGTATGTTGTGGCATCACAAAAAATTTCACATGTTCTTATTTATAGCAAACAGTGTGAAAATGATGCACCATTGTCCAAGAGTTTGCTCCTCGAATCAAGTTTAGATAAGTGAAAGGAGGAAGAACTCTTTGAGAATCTAGGAGCTTGCTTTGAACTTATAAAATCTATACATGGAACTGTGATGACATTGGGAAGACTTATGAATAAAGAAAACATAGGGAATTTAAATAAAAGTTTTCTAAGATCATCATTGCATGGTTTTTCATCACATATTCACATAGGTAGTGAAGTGTTGGTGTCATATATGCTTTCATTGGAAGGCATTTTAGATATAATTAAAGACTTTTTGGGGATTATGGATGCATTTGGAAAGGGTTGGCATTTGTGAAGCTTTTCCATGGGGTGCTCTGTTAAACCATGTTAAAATGGAGTCAAGTGGAATGTCAAGAAATTGCAAGTTGTAAAAGTTGCATTAGAGGCTCCAATGTCCCTGGGAGATTTTTGTGGGAGAAGCAGCTTGCAAATGCATGTCTCAAAAATGCAAATTGCAATGTTCAATCAACTTTTTTGATCCCATCAATCAAAGCAAGTGGAAGAAAAGGCAACTCAAGAAGAGCTCTAGGGAGTTTTCATGGAAGAATGTAATTTTGCATATTTGCAAGTGTACAAATTGTAAATTAAACTTGGATCTCCCAAATGTGCCAATCAATGTCGATCAAACATGGGGTCCCATTTCAAAGCATAAGTTTGCAAGCCAATTGCGATTTTGCATTTGTGCAAATTACGAATTGCATTTGAAGTTCCTTGTTCCCTAAGGGAAATTTAAAGGGGAATTACAACTATAATTTTCAAGTTTTAAGTTGCACTTGAAGTTCCCATTTTCCTATGGAAAATTTTAAGGGGAACTGTAACTGCAAATTGCAGGTTGTAAATTTTCAAGTTGCAATTTGCACTTGGAGTCCCCAATTCCATACGAGAACTTTTGAGGAGAACTGCAACTGCAAGTTAAAAAGTTGAAAATTTTCAAGTTGTAATTTTCACTTTAAGTTCCTAGCTC
This sequence comes from Torreya grandis, assembly GCA_037957365.1. Lineage (NCBI taxonomy): Eukaryota > Viridiplantae > Streptophyta > Pinopsida > Cupressales > Taxaceae > Torreya > Torreya grandis. Next base: position 295,882 of record JARHVA010009137.1, on the reverse strand, counting down.
CCTATGGGAACATTTTAGGGGAAATGCAACTATGAATTACAAGATGCCAATTTTCAAGTTGAAAATGTGTTGTTGGGTTCTCGATTCCCCCAAATAAAGAAAGTGCAAAATTGCTAATTGGACCTAAATTTCCATAAAAGACTAAAAAGTGAAAATTAATGCACTTATGCAAAAAAATATTTGGAGGCCACCCTATAAAGTCAAAATGTGAAAAAATCAAAGATTGGAAAAGTAAGTTGATGTCAAAAGGTGAAAAAGTTAAAAATAACCTATGTCTTGCATTTTCTCATATTTTATTTGTTCTAACACTCTAGAAGAGAAATATTGTAGGTCTACAAGATCAAGGTGGGCCACTCCAAAGAAGATTTTTCTAATGACCATGGATCTAGGGTGTTCAAATTCCATCATTACAAAGCAAGGTTGTACTTTAGCATGGACAAGAGGAAGGTCACTTATCTTGGAGAATCCAACGATGCAAATGAGTAGTCAATGATATATCCAAGCAGTTGTACAAGAAGACAAAGGATTTATTTGGATCCAAAATGAATATTCTCCTTCAATCTCGAATGAAATGTATTTCTACCCAAGCACAATAAGGGTTTCTTGAAAATATTCATCATTACATGTAGAGGCAGTTGCAAGAATCATTTTCCTTGAAAATACATGAATATTCCAAGCATGGCAAGGAGTATATTCTAACTTGAGGCATCTTGGTAGAACTTTGAGGGCCTATTAGAAGTTTTAACTATTGCTAATTGTAACACATATTACCAAATTTCAAATGGGTGAGAAAATTGTATAAAAAGAGGGCATGTCCTCTTTTCTATGGTTGTTATTGGTTGTTAGTTTATCTAAGTCTAGGATCCATTATTATGTGTGTATTTTATCTCTCTTTCTAAGGTGGCTGCAATTGTACATCTATTATCAAGCTTTGAGAGCATTGTAATATGTCTCCCCTGTCCAATAAAGAGAAAACTCACCATGCTTGTCCCCATGACATCATTTTGAAGCATTCATGTATGTAAGATCTCATTTCAAGATAATAAAAAATACTTGTGGTTTTTACTCTTTACTATTGATGAAATGCAATAGTATGTTTTTCAAATTCTGGTGATTGGATATCTAGTTTAATGCATATATATGGCTATCATCTTGGGCATAGATCTAGGTTATAAACCCCTTTTTGCATAGTGATTTAGGTAATATGTTGTTGATAACCTATTAAAGGCGCCATGGGTTTATCGATTTAATGGGAAAAAGTATTTTAAATTTTGGTTTCATTGTATGTTTTAGTGTTTTAGGAATCATTTTGGTATTTATATTGTATTAGCAACAATGAATGAAAATCACTCCTGGTAATTCCCTTAGACTGTATTTTAGTCTTCTTCATTTTTGCAAATGAATGATGTCATATATGTGAAATAATTCTTGTTGTTTGAAAAGCCATACCACCACACCACTTTTCTTAGAACTATCTAACTTGTCCTACCATGTTCTACCTTATAGATAATATACCTTGATGAATTAAGTGTTTTTTGCTTGCAGATATGTAAATCTTGTCTATATAAAATGTGTCTATTTATTATGATTTTAAGCTAACATTTTAATCTCCCATTTGACCGCTTATTTTTGAAACTTATTTATAATGAAGGTTGCAGTCGTATACCCATCGATCTTTAGTATCTTGTGTTTGACTTAGATATTTTTTTCATTCTATGTAATAAACATTCTCGAGTGGAATGTGTAATGCTTGTTATGACATAGTTATATTTGAGTTTTTGTGCCAAAAATACCCATGATTATTGAATTTTAGTATCCATACATAGTGAGAAAGGTACCCCTTGTGTCCTCTCACCTTGGCTTAGGCAAAGCTAGAAGTAGTATGGAGCTAATAATACCCTTTGTCAGTGCCTCCCAATCATTGTCTATATTAAATCCATCCATGTGTTAAACCCTTGCATATTAATAACATTATATCATTTTTTTAATCATCCATGTTTGCCAATTTTATCAAGTGTACAAGGTTGAACAAAACTGGTGTACAACTGGGAACCAACACTCAACTAGCATCATTGTTATGGAGTAATATGAAGCTTGGAACTTATGTTACCAGGGACTCTTATAGGTAGATGTATGTAATTCGTGTTGTCAAGTTCTATACCTATCTTTCTATTAGTTTTACTATCTTTGGTCCATCAATGCCACAACACTCTACTGGCACTATTTTCGGTGAGTAATGTGAACTTTGGCACATATGTTGTCGAGATTTTTGAAAAAAGATGTAATTAATTCATGTTATCATGTTCTCTACCTATATTTGTATTTATTTGAGTATCTTTGTTCCATCAATGTCATAACACTCTACTGACATTATTGCAGGGGAAAAAAGACACTCATGGTACTTGTGTTGCTAGGGACTCTTTTAGTAGGCTGATTGTATGTTCAGGTTTGAAAATATAGTCTACCAATATTTGACGCAAGTAATCTCAGTAGCATTTTTAGACAAATTTTATTCATATTATCTCATTTATTTTAAAGTTGAGGTTATTTTAGTGTACTTTGCTAAATTGGCCATCAACTACACATTACTCTACTGGGGACATGCCAAGACTTGAAACATTTCATAACTTCACTTTTGATACATTTCTTGTAAAGAGCTATTAACTTGTCATGTTGGAAAGTGATTTCAACTTTTGAACATAAGTCTAAATTTGTAGTATATTTTCTTTCTATCTGATCAATAATCTTCAGCAAAGTATATTTTTAGTATATATCACAATATGTTCATAAAATGTTATATTTTATAAGGTTTTTTATAGAGGTGACTCCAACTTCACCATCTGGTTTCAATGAAGATTAGTTCCTATTTTTTTATTTATTTCTTAAGTTTTACATTTTAGTGTGTTATTATTTACAAATATGGAAAGATTGAGGTCATCCATTAAAGGTGACTCATCAAAATAACTTATTTCACCTTGAGTATTCATCAAGGAAGGAGACAAGTTTGGAGGCCAATTGAAGGACAAATTTCAACTGCTAAAGAGTGTTTGGACTACCATGATTTTCGTAATCCTAAAATTTTTATTTAAATTCCTATTATTAAAGATTATCTTATCTCTCTTAGTAATTCATAACCATATAATCACATTTACTACTCAATTCCTCAACTAGTTGAATGCCCCCTTATGTTTGATTCACCAAGTCCACCTCACTCAATCCCTTACAATCCTTTTCTATTTGATATTGAACCTACCATTGACTAAATAATGAGGCATAGAGATCATAATGAGAATGAACATCCTCCATTCTGAACTCTCATATTCAAACCTATCATTTTTTATGAAGTGGAAGGCTATCCCAATGAAGTCCTGAATGAAGTAAGGAATCAGGTTCTAAAATTTCTAGGGAATAATGTAGTTAGTTATTAGTGATCAAAATTTGAGGGATCTCCACATTATAGTTGAAGATTATGATGTTGATCATGATGATGTTTGCATTAAGTTGTTTGTGCACATAATATAATAAGACACTTGTTATTTGTTCAATGCCCTTCATTGTGATGCATTGCTTCATGGGACGAAATGAAGAATGTTTTCAAAATATATTATAGTGATAGGATTGATCCTAGGTTTCTTTTGGCTCAGTTTTAAAATATCAACAAGAACCCCAATGATTGTGTGCAGGATTTTAACTTGAGATTCAATAAGACTATTATGAGGTTACTTAAAAACATAAGGCCTAGTGATACAACATGCTTGATTACATAATGTAATTCGTTTGATAGGAAGGCTATGTAATACTTGAGGGATAAGGCTCTGAATAACCTAGGGTTGGCATTCAATATCACCATTAAAATTTAAAATAATATAAATTATGTGGCAAAGCCCTTGAACAAGTAGGTTAATATACAGTTGGTTAACCAAAAAAAACATAATCTACTAAGACAACCAACCTTGAGGAATCCATGGATTCCACTATCAAAAAAGGTCCTACAAGATTGATAGAGCTAAAAAGTGTCTACCTCATGTGTCTACAAATTATGGGAGATCCCCAATTCTAAATCAAGGACAAAGAAAGCTTGCTTTCCACATTAGAGGTAATGATAGAGGGAAGAGGCATACACATGATGAGAGGAATGATAAATCATAATAGAGGGAATGGAAAGGAAGTGCTTGATCCATTAAATTCCAAGATCAATGTGTTAACTTGCTATTTAGAAATTTATTGTTGTGTTAATTTCTTCCTTCACCATCCTCCATGTGATACTGATGAACCAAGTGATGGAGATGCAGATGATCCTGAGTCTTCATATGGTGATGATGATGTTATTTTGATGTTCAATTATCAATTCTCTCAATGTAAGATTTCTACCTCCACAAAATTGGTAAATGCTACTATCTTTGATCAGTTTTGGAGTGCAGTACCAAAGGTAGGTGTCCCAACTCTCAAATTTGCTTATGATGTTAATATGACACAAGCATATGAATTACCTAGCCATGATTTTGAATTCCTACAATGAATGCTGATTAATAAACATGAAGGGGGAATTCCATCAGTTGAGTATATGTAACTACTAATTAATGCAATAGTTGTCTAAGAGAAAGAATATAGCTTCATAAGTAGGAAATAACATGCTTGTCCTCACGACAATACCCCTACATTTTTAATTGTATGGGATGCATGTAAGGAACTTAGTAAAACTACAATAGTCCCTAATAATTTTAAGCTATCACCTATTTCCCATGTGGCTAAACCAAGAGGTGCTCCATCTAATAATAGAGTACCCATGTTGTCTAGTATTCTTAAGGGTGTGAGTGTTGTTAGAAATAATCAGTCCTTGAAGACTACTATAGAAACTAATAATTCTTCCCAACCTATTCCACTTTAGACTTGAAGTGATTGTATCCTAGCTAAATGTGTCATCACCCTTCCACCTAATAATTCTCTTCCTTAGTATAGTGTGTGTAATATGGCCCAAGTTGTGACTCAATTACAAATCACAATGTACTTTTTGAGTTATTGTGAATACTTAAACATAAGAAGTGGGAATTTGATTACTTGGAATTTGGTTAACTACAAATTAAATTACTTCACCCCTAATAATTCTAGATGTAGATGAAGAATCATAAGAGGTTGTTGAACTTGCTCTGGATGTCTATTTGGGAAATACATTGGTAGAAAGTTAATTGAATGTGGATCCATTTTACACGGTACTATTGATCAATGGCTTAATTGTTCACAACTACATGTTTAATTTTGGAGCTTATTGTAATGTGATGCTCTTGGTTTTCCTTGATGAGATCAAAGTTAAGATTATATCAGATTTTGGCAAGTGTTATGCCATGAACTCATGATAGGTAAAAATTATTAGACAAGTCAAAGGGTTCGTACTGTAGTTGGTAGTGAATTTAGGTAAGTATATGAATATGGATGTGGTAGTTGTGGACCACCCACCTAGGTGGGGGATGCTCTTGTCAAAAAAATGGGTTTCTAGCACATGTGGAAGTGTAAAAATGGACTTGTCTTATGACACCATTATTTTTGAGGGTAAGATGGTTAGACTTCATATGGAACCAAAAAGGCTATGTTTACTTGAAGATTCAAAACATGTTCTAAAAGAAGTATTGTACATGGATGTTGAACTAGGTAGATTTACTAGGAATATTGATGTTGATGAATATTTTTTGTTCTTGATGTTGAACCTAATAATAAAGGTGATTTTTGAAACATGTGTTTTGATGGGGCTTCATTAAACTATGGAAATGGATCTAGGATTATCTTCTATGCCCTTAATGGTAAATGTTTCAGTTTTTATTTTCATCTATCCTTTGAGTTGAAAAATAATGATGTTGATTATGAGGCACTCTTTCTTGGTTTACAAATTGCCCAAGAACATGGAATTACATGTTTGATTGTAAAGGGTGATTCTGAGGTAGTGCTTAAGTTGGTCTGCAATGTTTATGAGACCAAAAATAAAAGATTGAAAGAATATATGAATGTTCTAAGGGATTTTATATAATTCTTTGATGCATTAAAAGTTTATTGTCATGATATAAGTTTCAACAAATAAGATGATAGACTTTCAAGCTTAAGTGTTTAATTTGAAATTGAAATTGAAAATAAGAACCCTCATTGTAAGTATCAAGTGGAGGTACTAGTTAGACATTCAAACCCATATAATGTTCAAAATTGGAAGGTGTTTGATGATGATGAAAATTTTAAGAGGTTTCTAAATTGTGAAGCAAAATTCCATCATCAACTCATATACATGGAATCCATGGTTCAAGTTTGTGATGGAAAGGAAACCTTGTTAGGGAAGGATATAATTCAACTAATAAAAAACCCTCTCCCTAAGGGATTGGTAAGTTTCAAGATTATTTTGATGGAACTAATAGAAACAAAACGTGAGTCTCATTTATTTTAAAATATGTGATTGAGTGTAATTTGGGTTCTCATGAAAATCCATGGAATGTTTGGCTGGGTACTCACCTAAGTGTAGCTTAGAAATAATTTTACATAAATTTAATAAATAAGTACCAAGACTATTTATCTTTGTCCTATTCTTAATTAAAATAATATATGAAAGACATTTTTAAACATGTCATCCCATTACAACCTAATAGCAAGCCTTTTCAGGTAGAAATATATAACTATTAACCCCATCCTAGCCACCAAGATGCAAGAGGAGCTAAAGAAGCTAAGGTAATTTAGGATTATTCAACCCATCAAATATTCATCATGGGTTGTGAATTTAGTCCCTATATGGAATAAAAATGACAATATTTTATTTTGTGTGGATTTCCAAAATTTGAACAAAGCTTATTTGAAGGACAATTATCCTTTGCCTAATATGGATAACCTAGTAGAAAGTGTTACTAGATCATAGATGTTGTTCACATTAGACAGTTTCTCAAGGTATAACCAAGATGTGGTGAAGGAATCAGAGAGACCCAAGTCCACATTCACAATGCCTTAGGGCACGTATGTTTATATGATGATGCCTTTCAAGTTAATGAATGTTGTTGTAATGTTTTAGTGAGTTATGTTCATTTTTTAGGGGTGATTAACATGTTTATAGCTATGTACTAGGATGAAATTACAATGGACTCTAACACTAAATAAGAACATTTGGATCTTATAGTGAATGTGTTCATTAGATGCAATGAGTTAGGCATTTCTCTTAATCCTTAGAAATGTCACTTTAGAGTACAAAAGGTGAAGTTGTTGGGATATATAGTGTCTAAATATGGTGTCATGATTGACCTTGAGTGAGTACAAGCCATTGAAAAATTGATTATCCTATAGTCCAAGAAAGGAATTCAATTTTTTTAGACAAATCAATTTCATAAAGAGGTTTGTGTTTAATTTTGCAAAGATCACTTTGCATATTACCTCTATGCTAAAGAAAGACCAAACCATCTAGTGGGAGGAGAAGGTCATGTAATCATTCAATGACATCAAAGGAAAATTAAATTCTACCTCTATCTTGGCTAGTCCTGATTACACTAAGGAAATTCAAATATTCTCTTTTGCATCCCATAATACTATTACTATTGTCTTGTTGAAAAATAATGAAGATAGTCATGAACATCGCATAGCCTTCTTTAGTAAGGCTATGTAAGGTTTTGAATTGAATTACACCATCATGGAAAATAAACATTTTCTCTTTTGAAAGCTGTTAAGATGTTCAGGCCTTATATTCTAAGTTCAAGGATTATTGCTTACATCTTGCATACAATGGTGATGTACATCTTGACTCAGATTGAATCATCTAGAAAGAGATGCAAGTGGGTCAACATATTGTAATAGTACAATATGGATATTTAGACCACCAAGTTAGTTCGAGAGATCGGTCTAGCCAAGATCATGGCTAAGACATATTTGTAAGTTGTTGATGGCAAACACTATTATTTTTAATATTGATGATTTATTCAGTTAAATTAGCATGTATTCATGGTACAAAGACAATATTTACTACTTAAAAAATCTCAATTGTCCCCTTGACTTGGTTAAGAATCAAAGGAGAGCTATCAAACTTATTTCCCAAAAATAACTCTAGACTAAAAGTGAACTAACATGGAATAATCCAAAGGGGATTCTCCTAAGATGGGTGGTAGAAGAACAAATTGTCAATATGATTGAAGAATTACATAGTGGTGTACGTGATGGACATTTTTCATCAAAATTTATAGCTCATAAAATTCTAAGATTTGGTTATTTGTGGTCATCACTATTCAAGAATGTTGCTCAAAAATTTAGAAAATTCAAGAAATGTCAGCAATTTGTGGGAAGTTTTAAAGCTTTTGGTTCTCTTCCCTTGAAGCCTGCAATGATTGAAGGCCCATTTAGATAATGGGGAATGGATTTAATTAGGGAAATTGTTGATTCGTCAAGGACTAGACATAAATGGATACTAGTTACCACTTATTATCTCATGAAATGTGTTGAAGCAGTCCCTATAGAGAAGGCTACACACAAGGTAATTATAGACTTTTTGTTAAATCAGATTATTTGTATATTTGGTGTGCATATCAAGTTAATTTTTGATAATTATATGAGTGTTAAGGAAAAAACATTATTGGTATTGTGAAAAAAGTATGGGATCGAATTAACTTATGATTCCAATTATAACCCTTAAGGGAATGGGAAAGTAGAATCTAGTAACAAGAACTTACTCAAGATCATTAGATGAACATCGGAAGCAAACAAGAAGAAGTGGGGTGAACAACTGAAGTTTTCTATATGGGTTGATAGGATCATGCTTAAGAAATCTATAGGTAAAATCCATTTTGAGCTTGTGTATGGAGCTCATGTTACTTTCCCTATGAACTTCTAGTTTTCAACCTATATGTTTATGCAATAACTAGAGGAAGATGAGAAAATCCACCACTAAGAAAATAGAATGAACCAGATTGTTGAGATTGATGAAATTCAAAGACAATCTCATGAGAGACACCTCAGGTTAAAATAAATACTCAAGAGGACATTTGATGGAGTGATCATTCCAAGAACTTTTTAGGTAGGTGATTTACTTTTACTTTGAGACAACATGCATTAGGAGAAAGGCAAACATGACAAGTTTGATGCCTCTTGGATGGACCCTTATTCCATTGTCTATAGGATTGGAGAACATTCCTTCTTCTTGAGAGACTTGGATGGTAAAATACTAGAGCTATGAATTAATGGAAGATGTCTGAAACTCTTCCTAGATTGAGTCTGTAACTTGTGTATAGTATTGAAGTGTATAGTTTTGTTACTTTATTATTTCATTGCCCCTCTTCTTTAGTCCTTCTTTTTATAGTTATTCTCAACATTTTTTTATCATGTGTTCATTTTTAGATCCTCTTGATCGATTATTATTAGTCTATCTTATTCTGTTGAGTTTCCATGGGTATTTGTTGATAAATTGTGAAAGTGTTGACTCCGTGGCCCAACGGATTGCCATCTGCTCTTGTTTTTTGGGGTTATGTGCACACCTAGAGGGGGTATACATCCCCAAACGAGAGCCAATGATAGTGCCCTAAATATCATGAAGCAATTTGTGCCCTATTGTTGAGATATTAATGCCCAATCTATCTAACCATTACTTTAATTGACGTGATTATGTTCATTGAGATCGTCCAAATCTTTGTTTTTGTAGTCATTAAAAAAATTGTTCTCGTGTTTGTGTAATAAAAAACCTATTGAAATCTTGGTTTCAACTAATGTTCAGTATTTTCACGCTTTAATAAGCTTGTAGGTTCCATGAAGATTCAAAGATGTCACACGAAAATAACAAAAGAAGGAATAAGTTTTTAAACATGGAAATTATGAATCCACGTCAACAAATGAAGGGGTTTATGCCAATTATCCCATGTTTTCGTTGGGGTCTGCTTTTTCACATGAAGGATAGAAGGGTCCATGTGAAAGTTCAAAAATCCATGCAAACGGAATAAGAATTTACACCATAATTGAAATGAAACATGGCTTATGAAAAGTTAAGCCGTGGGCCCCAAAAGGAAAATGGCGGACTTTCGAAGTCAAGATGCTTGTTTGATAAATTTTAAATGTGTGTAAAAGCTCTACCAGGGTTTTGAGTGCTCAAATGCAATTATGGAAATTGTAAATGGGAGAAGAAATTTCGTGGGGACTATTAGGCGGGGAACGCTTGTGTAAAACACACATTCTAAAAACACATCTTGCAAATTGTTGTCCCACTTACGAAGCCCACAGGGCAGAGGAAATGGCGGAGGTAGGAAGTAGAAAGCAAAAGTCTTAAAGAGAATAAAAGGCATCGACGTGGAGGTAACATATAAACAAGGCAAAGGTTTTAAACATGAAGTTGGGTGTGATGTGGAGATATGTGCGTGTGAGAGGTTTGCAGATAGATCCACATTATTAATGCAGACCGCGTGGATATATAAGAATCAAACAATGTCGAAATTTGTAAATAAACATGTGGGTCTAACGAAGTGGCCGAACTTTAATGTCAATAGTAAGTTTACCAAAAGCACAACTTTTATATTGCACTTTGGTTCCTCATGGAAAATATAACACAATGGAAAACGGGAGCTATGAAGCAACTTGGCAAGTATCTAATTTGGAAATTGCTCATGCAATTTCAGATTTTGCAGGTGTGTACGTAGAGAACAAAAAGTATGAAGTGGAAAATGGGAAGTGGGAAGCAACTTAGCAATTTGCGAACTTGCAAGTTGCAAGCCAGGATCTGGATCCCGTAGAAAAAAAAAGAACAGGTGCGAAACTAACAAGAGAAAAGGTTCGAGTACACAACTAGAATAACGTGTACGTGTGCGTACGATTGATCAAACGGTCATGCCATTGAATATAGCTTGAGCCATGTAGCGAAGATAAGTATTGTACAGGTTTTGTTTGATAAAGTGGCTAAAAGAGATATAGTCTCAGGGAATGCAATGATTTCAGGCTATGTCTTTGCTGGACATGGTAGTGAAGCCTTGGAACTCTTCAGTCAAATGCACTTAGAGAGTGTGAATCCAAATGAACTCACAATTTTGTGCGTCATTCCAGCATTTGTGGACACTATGGATCGAGATCAAAAGAAGTGGATTCATGATTTTATAACTAGAAGTGGATTGGAATCCAATATTTCAGCAGGAACTGCCCTTGTATCTATGTATGCTAAATGTGGAAAAGTCAAAGCTGCAAAAAATCTATTTGAAAAAAAGTCTAATAGGGATGTGGTGGCATGAAATGCAGTGATTGCTTGTTATGCCCAAAATCCATACATCTACGAGGCCTTGATGTTGTTTTAACAAATTCAACTAGAGGGAGCGATTCCCATTTCCTCTACTATAGATACATAATGCATGGTCATCGCAAGGATGCCCTTAAAACATTTTGCCCAAATGAGGCTGGCAGAAAATATTAAAGTATTAAGCTAGGGAAATGTGCGGTACAATGCCTTCTTGAATTAGAGCCTAAAAAGGTTGGCCATTAACTATTACTCTCAAACATCTATGTTGCAGCTGGTAGATGGGATGATGCAGTAAAGGTGAGGAAATTGCAAAATGATATGCGGTTCAAAAAGAGTCTCGGATACAGATGGATGGAGATAAAAAAATAGGGTTCATGCTTTTTTTTAAAGAGGCAGATCACATCCATAGTCAAATAAAATATATGATAAGCTAAAGAGCTTGGTTGTGCGGATGAAAATGGCAAGGTATGTGCCGGACACAAGCTTTGTGCTACATAATGTGGAGGAAGAAGTGAAAGAAGATATCCTTTTCAACCATAGTGAAAATTTGGCAATTACATATGGGCTTATTAACACAAACTCTGGTACACCTTTATGGATTAGAAAGAACCTTATGTGTGGTGATTATCACACCACCTCAATGTTCATCTCCAAAATTGAGGGACAAGAAATTATTGTGAGGGTTGCAAATAGATTCCATCACTTCAAGGAGGCTGGTGTTTTACCATAGAAAGCTAAACCTAAGGACAAGTTGATTAGAATTAAATTCTTCATACATTTTACCATAATTTTGTGCAATAATATTAATTTCGGCCATTATGGGGAACTATCACATCTAACAAGTGCTCTTTTAGAGGTACATTCGAATTAGGACATATTAGACAAACAATTTAGTTTGAATGAAAAGCGTTGGATATTTTTAAAGCATGGAACATGGTTATATTTAGTCAATCATTACTTCAAGTAGGCTTGTGGAAAATATCTTTGAGAAAGCTTGCTATTTCAAAAGACAATACTCCTTAGATAGAACAAACATATAAGGATATTGCATTTCTCACTTTATTTGAGCAGTTGATTTCGTGTATATTTGTCGATGGGTAAGCAAGTTGGTTAATAAATATTTTCAAATCACTTTTAAGCATGTATGTTATGACATCAAAAAAAATGTACTTGTTATTATTTATAGCAAACAATGTGAAAACGATGCACCATTGTCCATGAGATTTTTCCTCAAATTAGGTTTGGATAAGTCAAAGGAGGAAGCACTATTGGAGAATATAGGATCTTGATTTGAACTTATAAAATTTGTACATGGAACTCTGATGACATTGGTAAGAATTATGAATAAAGAAAACATAGGGAATTTGAACAATGTTTTTCTAATATCATCATTTCATGGTTTTCTATGACATATTCACATAGGAAGTGCAATGTTGGTGTCATATGTCCTTTCATTGAAAGGCATTTTGGATACAATTTAGGAATTTCTAAGGACTAGGGATGCATTAGGAAAGGGTTGAATTCTTAGATGTTTTTATAGTACATGCTCTGCTAAAGCATGTTAAAATTGAGTCAAGTTGAAAGTCAATAAATTACAAGATTCAAAAGTTACATTTGAGGCTCCAAAGTCCCTAGGAGATTTCAATGGGAGAAGCAACTTAAAAATTCAAGTCTCCAAAATGCAAATTATAATGTGCAATCCATTCGTTCAATCCTGTCGATCAAAGAAAGTGGAAGAAAATTCAACTCAAGAGGAGCTACAAGGATATTTCAATGAAGAAAGAAATTCGCCATATTTTCAAGTGTTCCAATTACAAATTGCACTTGGATCTCCCAAACCTACTAGTAGCATAAGTTTTCAAGCCAATTGAAATTTTGCATTTGTGCAAATTATAAATTGCATTTAAATTTCATAGTTCCTTGAGGGAACTTTTAAGGGGAATTGAAACTAAAATTATCAAGTTACAATTTGAACATGGAGTTCCCTGTTAGAACTTTTGAGGGGAACTATAACTACAAATTTCAAGTTGTAAATTTGTAAATTTTAATTTACACTTAGAGTTCCTAGTTGCCTTTGGGAATTTTTAAGTGGAACTGGAAAAATCAAATTAAAAGCTATAATTTGAAAGTTGCAATTTTCACTTGGAGCTCCTAGTTCCCTTTGAGAACTTTTAAGGGGAACTACAACTGTGAATTTCAAGTTGCCAAGTTTCAGGTTACAAAATTGTTGCTAGGTTCTAGATTTCCCCTAAACAAAGAAAGTCCAAAATTACTAATTGGACCTAAGTTTCCCAAAAAGGCTAAAAAGTGAAAAGTAATGCACTTATGCATTAATTTTTTTTGAAGCAACACTTAAAATTCAAAATGTGAAAAAAATATTTTGTGGAAAAGCAAGTTGAAGTCCAAAGGTGAAAAGGGTAAATATAACCTAAGTCATGCATTTTTTCAAACTTTGCTTGTTTAAATTTTCCTTAGGAGAAATATTGTAGGTCTACAAGATCAAGGTGGGCCATTACAAAGAATAGTTTTCAAATGGCCATGTATCTAGGGTGTTCAAATGCCCTCATTACAAGGTAAGGATGGATTTTTCCATGTATAAGAGGAAGGGAAGCTGTCTAGGAGATTCCAACTATGAAAATGAGTGGTCAAAGACATATTAAGGTAGTTTCACAAGAAGACAAAGCTTTTTTTTGATCCAACATGAATATTCTCCTTCAAGGTTGAATGAAATGCATTTACATCTAAGCATATCAAGAGTTATTTAGAAATATTCATCATGACATGTAGAGGCAGTTACAAGAATCATTTTCTTTGTAAAGGCATGAAGATTTTAGGAGAGTCATGAAGAATATTTCAACTAAAGGCATCTTGTAGAACTTTGAGCACTGATTTCAAGTTTGAAGTATGGAAAATTGCAACACACATTTTTGGATTGTAAATGGGTGAGAAAATTTTATAAAAAAGAGGGCTTGTGATCTTTTCTAAGGTTGGTAGTGGTTATTAGTTTTTTCTAAGTCTAATCTCTTCCAAATTTTGGGATCCATTATTATGTGTTCATTTTGTCTCTCTTGATAAGGTGGTTTTAGCTATACAGCCGTTATCAAGCTCTAAGATCATTGTAATATGTCTCCCCTATCCAATAAGGAGGAAACTCACTATGCTTATCCCTATGGCAGCATTTTGAAACACTGCTGTATGTAAGATCTCTTTTAGGGACAATGGAATAATATGTGTTTAGAAATCTATAAATTATATATCTAGTTTAATGCTTACATATGGTTGTCATCTTGGGTGTAGATTTAGGTTATAAACCCTTTTCTCCATAGTGATTTGGGAAATATGTTGTTGACATCCTCTTAAGGACACTTTGGTTTTATGGATTTAATGGGCAAAAGTATTTGAAATTCTAGTTGCAGTATATGTTATAGGGTTTCGAGAAGCATTTAGGTAGTTGCATTTTATTGGCACCAATCGATGCAAATCACTCTCAGTAGTTCCCTTAGATTGATTTTCAGTCTTTTACATTTTTTCAAAATAATAATTCCATGTATGTGAAATAATTAATGTTACTTCAAAAACCACACCACCACACCACTTTTCTCATAGCTATCTAACTTGTCCTACCCTATTCTAACCTTCAAATAATACACCCTAATAAATATTGTAAGTGTTATTTTCTTTCAGATATATAAATCTTGCTTATATAAAATGTATCTATTTATTGTTCTTTGAAGACAACATTTGAATCTCCCATTTGAACCCAAGTTGTTGAAAATTCTTTAGAATGAAGTTTGTAGTCATATACCCATCTCTCTTCAGTATATTATGTTTGACTTAGAGAATTTTTGCATTCTGTGTGACAACCCTTCCTAGGTGGAGTATGTTATTTAGGTTATGCCATGGTGAGATTTGCATTTATGTGCTAAAAATATGCATGGATATTGAATTGTAGTATCCATCCATGTGATCAAGATAACCCTTAGGTCCTTTTACCTTGGTTCAGGTAGAGATAGAAGTAGTAGGAAACTAATCATAACCTCTATTGATACCTCCTAATCATTGCTTGTGTTTAGTCCATCTATGTGTTAATCCTTTCCCTAGTTATAATGACATATTAGTGGGTTTATCAATGATGTTTGCTAGTTTTCTCAAGTGTGCAAGATTGAGGAAAAGAGGTGTACATATAGTAACCAACATATTATACAGACAACAAATATGTATGACATTATACATGCTATAATAAGATGGACATTAATAGACACTTATATAAACTAATGGTCCATTGGTTATTTTACTTCGTGTATCAATATGGACAATTGTAGATGATTACACATAATGTAAATGGTAATATATAGACAACCAAGATGTAGGTCATTACACACACACACACACACACACACACACACACACACACACACACACACACACACACACACACACACACACACACACACACACACACACACACACACACACACACACACATATAAGATAAATAATTATAACATAATAGTTGTTATGAATATTATATTAAAGTTTTTTATATAAGTAGTGAACACACGCACGCACACACGCGTACACACACACACACACACACACACACACACACACACACACACACACACACACACACACACACACACACACACACACACTTGATCTATATATACCATTACAAATAATTTTAAGGCTATGATTCTCCCCTTACCTCCAAGAAAATAGATAAACATTGTTGAAAATTTTATGTTATTACGCTATGGAATTATAATCTAACTCTAGACCAAGAAGAAATGTAAAAATGAGAAAATTTGGACCTTGCCTTATTAAGGAAGTAGAGGGTTCTCTATCGTGATCACTTTGTTATTTTTATTCCAATTTATAATAATGCAATTTCATGATGACTTGAACACTCAACCTATTATTATTATTATTATTATTATTATTATTATTATTATTATTATTATTATTATTATTATTATTATTATTATTATTATTATTATTATTATTATTATTATTATTATTACAACTAAATAGCATATGGAATTATGCATCAAGACAAATTACATTTATTTATGATCCATAGAAACATGCAATTTGTATATGGTACATGGCACATCCCATAAAACATGTGAAAGGAACAAGTAAACTAATATTTTTTTATAAATAAATAACTCCATGTCAACATAATTCTTTATCTATAGTATAAAACATGATTGTAATAATCATATTGTCATCATAGATCTAAAATAACATTGATAGGATTTCAAGTTGATGAACACATGTATTTCATGGATATTGTACATTATCATTCTCTATATGGATATGAAACATGTTTTCATACATGCATGCACATGAGAAATTTTGTCTGTTTTTCCTTTTATTGATATAATGCTTTTGTAACATGCCATGAGTAGTGTCAAAATATTAGGGTTGTGTGTTTGTCATTTTATCATAGTTTCCAATATAAATAATAAGAAAACTTTTAATCTACCTTAAATATATATACAATTGAAACAATTTTCATAATCACGTAATAATGTTTCCATCACAATGTATATTTCATCATATTACCATAACTTTAGTTTTTAGTGTGAATCCCTAGACAAGAATATGGTATTATCATAACTAGCCAGCTAATTTTGTTTAAATGTAAACCTTCATAACACATGATGTTCCCAATCATCCTTTAGCAAATTTAACAAGATCAAGATATATAACTATCATATCAATCCATATTCCAAGAGATATTTAATTTTAAGTCCCTCATATGCATGTTAAAATAATACCAAAATTTATCTCACATATTTATTTTAAGTGGTTTATTTCTGTTTGTAATTGTTTTTTAAATAACTTATTTTAGTCATTAACTATTAATTAAGTGCACAGGGGTTATTTTCTAAGTGGATTAGTTTATTCTTCAATTGTTTATTTAGTGAAAACCAGGGAGAGATGCATATTTGTTTGCATTTTTTTATGGTTACTTATAGAAAATGACCTCAATAATATTCATGAATTCTCAAACTTTGTCTTTATGTTCTTCTTTTAAATGTATGGTTTAGAGAGCATTTTTATGTATTTTATATCCACTACATGTTTTTTTTTCATTCTTTTTATTTGTAACATCCAATTTAAATGTTCATACAATCCTAAAATCATAAGAGAATATTCCATTATCCAAGAAAACCTAGGATAAGTATGTAAGGTTCCATGATATCACTAAATGCAATAATGAAAAAATTTGAAGAATGTGTAATCCATCACGAAAAATTTAATGCAATTTTTTTTATTTTTATAAATGGTATTCCAATTCATGAAGAAATGTAGTTTATGAATCTAATAGGTTTTCATGCTCTATATGTATGAAAAATGTTGGCATGCATGCATGGATGTAGGAACTTTTATGTGTTTATCCTTTTATATATGAAAATAAAGATACCATGCTTACAAATCGACTGGTAAACTCTTATTAATTAGATAACTTTATTTTTCTAAGTTCCTAAACTTGATAAACTTGGCATAGAATCAAGACATAGTAAAATGAAGGATAATAACATAAAATAAACGCAACAAAATCCCATTAATAAGGAAATAAAAAAATATTTATTCAAGATAAATATATACATATAGATCCATAATGGGAAAAGTGTCATTCTGTTGAAAAATCCATTTGTAAAATGATTTGAGAACATATTTCCACTCTCTCATTTGTATTTTCTTTTGTATCTAATAAATATTATGATATAACATTTGAGATCAGAATAATGCAAGTGGTTTCAAACCCAAAACATGTCAAAGTATATTCTAATTAGATGGACAATAATTAACCATTACAAAAATCAAAGCGTTATATTTAAATAATTAATATGTATAGAATTAAATAGACCATAATAAGATGGACAAAAATAGACCATTATATAAACTATAATAAAAAATCTTTTTTATCCATTAAATTGTGTATAAATATGCATTAAATACACAATTTCATAGAATTTAAAGGGTTTTATATAGACAAGAAAGATGAAAGGAAATATATGATAACGCTTAAAGTTTTAGTGAATGTGTGTGTGTGTGTGTGTGTGTGTGTGTGTGTGTGTGTGTGTGTGTGTGTGTGTGTGTGTGTAGACTATGTGTATAACATTAAAAAGAATGTACAGTTTCTAAGTTTTACATTACCTATAATAAATTAGAAAGGCATCCTTGCCAATTTAATGGTGTTATTATATACTGTTATAGTTTGACTATATACCGAGAGGAAATGATAACATGAGGAAATATGAAAGGTGATTTATGGAGGGAGAAGAGTGTTATTTATCATGATCACTTTATTATTTTTATTCTCTTTAAAAATATGTATTTTTCTTGATAAATTACACACTAAACCTTCATATATGAACGTTATAACTAATTGTCAAATTATGGTTAATGAAGCCTCACTACATTTCATTTTGAGTCGTACACAGATGGAACTTGCAAGGATCAAACATGTGATAAATACCCCATAAAGCTAGCATAAAAGGATAAAATATTCATAATATGTTCTATTTTTAGTGACATGTATATTTTAAAGAATATAACAAATGTGAAAACATTTTATGAGATGATTCTTGAACCTGGATTAGAATTCCTTGATTTGGTGGGTACATTTTATTTATTGAAGATAAATACTTACATGAAATTCCATTGTGGTAAAAGTCTCATTATGTTGAAAAAATACATAAATAATAGGATCCAATATCATAATAATACCCTATTCAATATGTCATAACATTTTACATGATGTATCAAAAAAACATATTAAATCTTCCCATATTGAATACGCCATTAAACATAAAAAATATTAAAGAATTTCTTCTCCTCTTTTGTTCCTTCTTCTATGATGAACTATCCTTGTCTTGATATTACAAAAAAATAATACAATTATTTTCATAAATAAAAAATAAATATCATAGTTATTTGATTCAAGATTAACATTGATTGAAAAACTACGGATAAAAATTAATACCTTCTCCTTCAAATCTCATCTTCTCCTTTTCACACTCATGTTTGCAGCCAAGATATTTTATTCTTTCTGCCAATTTTTGTAACTCATTTGTAAGCACAATATGTGAATGTATTAGATAATAAATGAATCAAATAAAAAACACCTAATTTATCACTTACTTTTGTAAATTCCATCCATGTTATCATCTCCCACCCAATTTTATCTTTATTTTGTTTAGGATTTTGAATCTCAAGTTCTTATATAGAAACCAACCCCTTAATCTTCACATCTCCTATACAAATGTTCATTTTTTTAAAGAAACTTTATTTCATCTTTACATCCCCATAATTGTTGCTATAAATTAAATTCCACAAACCTCTATTGTAATCTCTTGATTGGATGCCTTAATGCTTAACAATCAAGAATGTGAGTTAACATGTTAATTTCATCATGATGTGAATTGAACTATAATTTTGATCATATTTATTACCTCACTTGTATAATTCAAGATATTATGGTGAAATACATTATAATTAGTCCATGTATCCAAAATCTTGGATAATATTATAATAATGTTCTTCGTACTAAAAGATTATCTTCATATATCAAAAGGTTCAAATTAAATGAGTATATAAACTTTAAAATTCATGGGATATACATCTAAATTGAAACTATAAAAACATTTTAAAATTACACTTATAAAATCCAAATATCATGACATGTCAGTATGAAAATCTATTGGGAACAAGAATTTGACATTGTCTTCATGATCATATGAAACATGTGATTGTCTTTCTTTTTTAGAGATGTTAACATCTTCCTATTCAAAGAAAGTCACAAAAATAAGATCACAACTATATTTTTAGCACTTTCAAAAACTCACAACCACCCACATTCTACCATGTCCTTCTAATGATGCCTATGTGCACTTGAAGAGTTTGAAGAGGTAAATTATTCCATTATTTTGTTGTGATTATAAATGAGGATAATGGTTGGATGTGGGTAAAATAATTAAAATAATATTATAATTATGTTTAATTTGACTTAAAATGAACACATACAAATCCCAAATTATTATGTTTTCCTTCCGTCTGTACCCAAAATCATCCAACTAGGTTTTAGAAGTCATGCATTCCATGATTTTAGTCTTTAATTATTAATTAAGTGCACAAGTTTTTTCTTCTAAGTGGATTATTTTAGTCTTCAATTGTTTATTAAGTGAAAACTAGGGAGAGATTCACAATTTTTTGTATTTTTTAATGTTTACTTATAAAAAATGGTCTCAATCATATTCATGAATACTCATACTTTGTATTTATGTTGTTCCATTAAACATATGGTCTTAAGAGAATTTTTATGTACTTTGTGTCCACCATAAAACTTTATTATTCTTTTTTTGTAATATCCAATTTAAAATTTCGTACAACCCTAAAATCATAAATGAATATTTTGTTGTATAAAAAAACTTAGGATAAGTGAAAGTTACATGGGATCACCAATTGTAATAATGAAAACATTTGAAAAGTGTACAACCATCCATCATGAGTAACTGAAAGAGGATTTTCTTATTTTTTTGAAATGGTATCTTAGTTCATGAAAACATGTAATTTATGCATCTTATACTTTTTCATGATCTATATGTATGAAAAATATTTCCATACTTGCATGAATGTGTGAAATTTTGTGTGTTTATCCTTCTATACATGAAAAATTAAGATGTCATCCTTAAAAATTGATCTAGATAACTCTTATTAATTGGATAAATTTATTTCTAAAAGTTCATAAACATGGTAAACTTCATATATAATTAAGACGCAATAAAATGAAGGATAATAAAATAAAATAAATGCAAAAATATGTCATTAATAGGGAAATAAATAAATGTTTGTTTAAGATAAATGTGTACATATAGACTCCTAATATTAAAAGTGTCATTGTGTTGAAAAAATCCATTCATAAAACTATCTGAGAACATATTTTCACTTTATTTTTGTATCTTCTTTAATATATTATAAATTTTATGTCATAACATTTGACATAATATTTGAGATTGGAATAGTGCATCTAGTTTCAAACCTAAACCATGTCAAAGTAGATTTTAATAAGATGGATAATAATAAACCATTACACAAAAAGTAAAGCATACTATATAGATAATTAATATGTTCAAAATTAAATAAACCATAATAAGATGTAAAATAGTGGACCATTATAGAGATTGATGGTCTGTTCACTCCTTCACTTTATATATAAACATGGAGAACAATACATAATTACATAGAATGTAAAGGGTATTATATATATTTGAAAGATACAATGAATTATATAGACTATAATATAAGGCTTAAGGTTTTAGTGAATGTGTGTGTGTGTGTGTGTGTGTGTGTGTGTGTGTGTGTGTGTGTGTGTGTGTGTGTGTGTGTGTGTGTGTGTGTGTGTGTGTGTGTGTGTGTGTGTGTGTGTGTGTGTGTGTGTGTGTGTGTGTGTGTGTGTGTGTGTGTGTGTGTGTGTGTGCGCGCGCGCGTGTGTAGATTTGGTGTATACCATTTCAAATAATGTAAATGTTGTGAGTTTTACATTACCTCTAAGAAAGTAGATAGCATCCTTGCCAATTTGATGGTCCTATTATATAATGTTACAATGTGACTGTATAGCGAGAGCAAATGCTAAAATTAGGAAAGAAGGTGGTTTAATAAGGGAGAAGAGGGTTGTATGTCATGATTACTTTATTATTTTTATTAATTTTAAAATAATTTATTTTATTGATGAATTAAACACTCAACCTTTGAATATGAATGTAGCAACTAATTATCACATTATGGTTCAAGAATCTCCACTACATTTCATTATGAGTCATACATAAATGGAGATTGTAGGCATCAAACATGTGAGTAAAAACACATTAAAAAAACATAGAAATATAAAAGATTCATAATATGTTCTATTTTTAAGGACATTTCCATTGAAAAGAATATAAACGTGAAAATATTTTATAATATGATTCTTAAAATTGAATTAGAATCCATTCACTTTATGGGAATGTTTTATTTATTAAAGATGAATCCACATGTAGTTCCCTTATGGTAAAATTATGATTTTGATGAACACATCCATCCATAAAAGGATCCAATGTCATATTCACACCTTTCAATATGTCAGAACATTCAACATAACATTTGAAAAGATGTATCATAAAAACATAAAGAATCTACATAAACTGAGTACATCATTAACATTAAAAAAAAAATTCAAGCATTTCTTCTACTCTTTTGTTCCTTCATCTATGTTGAACCATCGTTATCCTGATATTACAAAAAAATATCACAATTATTTTCATAAATAAAAAGTAAAGATCATATTTATTTGATTTAATAGAAAGACTAAATGAAAAACTAAGGATAAACAAATATACCTTCTCCTTCAACTCTTGTCTTCTTCCCTTTACATTAATGTTTGCAGCCAAGGCATTTTATTCTACTTGTCATGTTTTTTTAATCATGTTTAAGTACAATATGTGAATGTATTGGGGAATAAATGAATATAATGTAAAATACATATTTTATTATCTACTTAAATAAATTCCATCCACCTTATAATCTCTTACCTCATTTTATTTTTATTTGATTTGGGGTTTTAAATCTCAAGTTCTTATTCTATAGATGCCAACCCTTTAGGGCTCAAATATTTGGAGTCATAAAAATGTTGTTTTTTTAAAAGAAACTTTATTTCATCTTCACATCTCGTATAGTTTTTACTATAAATTAAATTTCACAAACCTCCATTGTATTCTCTTAATTGGATGCCTTGATGCTTGACAATCAATAATGGGAGCTAACATGCACATTTTAGCATGA
Organism: Torreya grandis; assembly: GCA_037957365.1. NCBI lineage: Eukaryota > Viridiplantae > Streptophyta > Pinopsida > Cupressales > Taxaceae > Torreya > Torreya grandis. The sequence continues at coordinate 272,835 of JARHVA010009137.1, read as the reverse complement.
TGTGGATTGAACTACAATTTTGACCATAATTTATTCCCACCCTTATATAATACAATACATTATGTTCAAATATAATATAATTGGTCCATGTTTCCAAAATCTTGAATAATATTATAACCATGCTCTTCATACTTATAGATTATCTACATACATCACAAGGTTCAAATTAAAAAATTATCTCTAATTTAAAATTCATGGGACATACATCTCAATTGAAACTTTAAAAACGTAGGATAATTACACTTATATAATCTGAAGATTATGGCATGTCAATGTGTAAATCTAATGGGAACTAAATTTTGACATATTCTTCATGATCAAATGAAACATGTGATTCTCTTTCTTTTTCAGAGATGTTGAGATGTTCCTATGTAAGTAAAATCACAAAAATAATATCACATTCATATTTTATACCACTTTAAATATTCATAACTCCCCACATTCTACCTTATCCTGCTAAGGATGTGTGTGTGCACCCGAAGAGGTTTAAGATCTAAGTCATTCCATTATTTTTTGTGATTACAAGGAGGATAATGAGTGACTATGTGGGTAAAATAAATATAATAATATAATAATTGTGTTTCATATGACTTAAATGGACACATACAAATTTCAAAATATTATGTTTTCCTTTCGTCTATGCCCATGTCCATGGAAAAAGGTTTTAGAGGTCCTATATTCCATTATTTTCTTCTTCCTATAAGAAAGGGTAACATGTTATTATATAGGTAAAAAAACAAAACAATATAACAATGATGTTTCATATGAATTAAATAAAAACTCTCAAAAACCAACAAATTGCGTTCTCCTTCCGACTATGCCCATGTGCATGTGGATAGGTTGCTCACAAAATATTTGGTATCCCACAATTTGTAAATTCATTTACCACCAATAAAATAGGTTGACACACTTATCACTACCATTTTTGACCTAGAAAATATGTGAAACCATTATTTCTATTAGATATATATATATATATATATATATATATAATAAGATATACCTATGAATTGTAAATAGAAGAATGTGAATAAGAATTTCCCTTGTAAATAAGAATCATTTAAAATATCATAATATCGAATGCCCTCACCATTTGAATAAACATGTAATTTTATATCTTCCTCATAGATAATAATAGGTTCCTTTCTAGTGAAAAATAAAAAATGATGATTACCATCAATTTTCATATTAATTTCATAAACTTGTAAACCCCACATTCCTTTATCCCATATTAACTTCTTCATGGGAGGAGGTTGTCCATGTGGATAGTTTCATCCATTTAATTCTTTTACTCTTCCTATGAATTTTATTAGTGCATATATATTCCCTACCATTATTGTGCCACAAACTTAATGTACTAGTTATAATTATAATTTATAACTGAACAAAATAATATTTCAATTTATAATTGAATAAAATAATATTAAAATTTGGATATAAAAAAATTAATAAAAACTTACTACCTTCCCAGGTTGTTCCCTTTTTAGATTTTTTTTGTAATAACTTAGGGAAGCTTCTCCTAAGTTTGGCATGCTTTTCATGGTCAACATTCAGATTAAAAGGCTTAACATAAATAGAACAACCTAAAATTTGAAATCATGATTGATCACAAGAATATAATAGTTAAATTTTTAATAACATCAATTCACATTACTAAGATTTTTGAATAGGGTAGACCGAGGTCTAGGATCATCAAAATTAACATATTGTGTTGGCTAAAAACCACCAAGGGTTATTTGTATCCAAGTTCAAATCATAACTGATAACTAATTACTGTTGTGCATAATTTATAATTTATTAATTTATTAAATTATTTAATAAAGCAACAATTTTTTAATATTAACAAATCAAGGACATTTTGCTAATCTAATGTGTCTTTATTTATTTATGTTGGTTTCTCTTCTAGTCCATTAGATGAATGTCTAAATCTATACAACATAGGTGTTCATCATTTGGGTGTGCCATGTAACTTTATTATAGATAATTTAGCTTCCAATGACATAAGGATCACAACCATGTTTTGGGTATGGAACAATCACATAATCAAATGATATGGTAACATACACAACATTTCATAGACATTATATTATATCATTGTATATTTTTAAAAAAAAAATAAGAATAACAAAGGCATACAATGTAAAGAGAATCAAATTAAAAAAAAATTACTTATATACATTGCCTATTTAGGGAAGGGATATAAATGGCATGCATTATCTATATTATGTGAACAATTTCTATATCCAATTTACGTGTGCTAAAAGTGTAGTGCATTATATGTCCAATTTATACATTAAAGGATTTTTAACTACATTATGTGAAATTTTTATATCATGATAGATCTGTTAAAATATTTGGTAATATAAAACATACGTAGTTTGAATTGCAGTGTTATTCTTCATTTCTTCTACCATTGTGAGAGAAGCAAGGCATGAAAATATAAATGAGAGTGAGTCTATGTGGATTTAGGAAATTCGTATATAGGGATTGATAATGTTATTTACTCTTTCTCACAAAACCTATATAATTAAAAGGTAAATAATAAATATATCATACTTTTCAGTCATTGTATCCAAACAGGAATAAAATATCTCATATGATATTAAAATGGATATCAAAAATAGAGTTAAAACCAGGTTATGATGGTAGAATGGAAAAAAAAATGAAATATCACACTATTACCTCCATCACCACTATGGATTCCACTATAAGTTATTTCAAATAATCCAAAAACGTGAAATCCATACATGACATAATATACTTGGTTCTCTAAAGAAAAAATATAATATTTAAATTAATATTCTATATCAATTTTAGTGAAAAAAACATAATGTTATACACTATATATTATAAAATTTTATATAAAATACAGGTTTAAAAATATAATGTTGTTTATGGTGAATGCATTACTGTTAATGACATGTTCTACATTTCATTGATTTCTCATCCATGAATGTAAAGGTTGTGCCCTTATTAAATGATAAATAGATATTATGGTAAATGGGGTTTGAGATTCAAAAATACATACAATCCAATTGATTATAGGTAACAAACTAGTATAGTAAATTCCTCTTATAGGATTTTACTATGAATGTAGTGTAGATTTATAAGATTGGGTAATGTAAAGGTTAAAAATTAATAGGGTAATTGAAAATGAAAAATGGAATAGGGGAAAGGCATGCAAGTAATTGGGGATGTAATAAGTGAGGGACATCATCAGAGAGAAAATGAGACAATATAATGGATGAAGGGGAGGGACCCTTAGAGTATCCAAAGGAACATTAAGGTCATGTTAATAATTTAACTCCATGTTCTTGGTAGATAATCCATTAAACCTCAAAGTATCTAACAATCATATGGAGGTCACATTGAAAGTTTACCTCTACATGCATGTTGTATACTCCATATACCATCAAAGTATCCAATATGTATGTGCATGTTAGGATGATAGTTGCATTCCATGTGCATGTTAGATACTCTATCTACCCTAGCCACTCCATCTATTCTATTGACTTATTATCCCTCTAATGATGGGCCTAACTTTTGACATCCTTGATTTTGAGTGTAACTTATTAGTACATTTGGAATGAGATCATAATAAAATATGTTATAAGTTTGACCAATTGAAAGTCGGATGTGGAATGACTACATCGATGAATGAAGAATTACATTTTTACGTTAAAAAATTAATTTGTCTTTACTGCTAGCATTTATTTTAACCATTGCCATTTGCCTTAACTATTATAATATTCCTTAATTATTTTCATTTAAATTATTGTATAAGGGTCTCTTACATAGGTATAAAAGGAATAATATAATAAAAAATGAGAAATAGTATACTATTTGAATAGGATAAAGGCACACAAGTAATAAGTCAACGTTCAATAAAAATTTATGTTTATTTTTTAACTAGCATCTAGTTTGACTTTTAGTTTCTGGGTTAACCACTATCATTTTTATTTACCATTGTAATTTTCTTTAACCATTGTTATTTTCCTTAATGTGTTGATAATGAATGATAGCTTGTCATGAATGTTGGACATTTATTAATTTGGTAAACCCTGTAGACACAAAAATCATAATTACAAGCACATAGGCTAGTTAAGGATCTCCAACAAGTCTTTGGCATAGATGTCCATGCTATATGTTGACTCCCAATTAGTCACATCCTATTTTTCCATAAATTTTCCCTACTGCATTTTGATTAAACATTGAATGTATATATTGGTTATGTTCATAATCATGGATATACTAAATGGGGCCCATTATTAGTGGGATAAGGGATAACAAAATGAATGAATGGGAAGGACCTTCAAAGTATCTAGAAAAAATTAGATTTCACATTAGTAGTTGACCTCCACATGCCTACTAGATAGTCCATCAACCCTCATAGTATCTCGAAAGCACATCAAGGTCATACTAACAATTGAATTACATGTGCTTGCTAGGTACTCCATCTACACTAAGAGTATCAAATAGGAATGTGGAGGTTCCCTTGCTTGTTGAACTTCATGTGCATGTTAGATACTCCACCTAGCCTTAGAGTATATAGAAGGTATGTGGAGGTCATGATGATAATTGACATACACATTACTGATTGATATTTTAGCTACCGACCTCTCCATCTATTCTGTTAACCCGTTATCTCTCAAATGATGGGCTCACTTAACACTCCTCTATTATGAGATATCTATTTAGTGCATTTGACATGAGATAAGAATTAAGGATGTAATAAGTGGGGTCCATTGACAATATTTTAAAGAAATAATTAAATTTAAATGCAATAAATAAAAAAACATTCAGATATAATGTGACTACAATTAACATTCATTCTAATGAGATCATCATAGAGTTACAATAATATTTTATCTTGGCATGGGTTTTTTATAACTATCTAGTGTGATCATATTTCTAGTTGATATCTTTGTGAGGCAAACTAAATCAGTCAAATTTTGTTGCTCATGGCTAGGATAACATTCATTAACAATATTTTTGATAAATAACAATTTTTAAGGAAAACAATAACAAATAAGGAAGAAAACATTGGTTAAGGAAACTAATAATGGTTAAGCCAAATGCTAGGGTTAATCCAAAGGCTATTAGAAAATTAAAATTCTAATATCTGTTAAACATTAACTTATTACTTGTACACCTTTCACTTGTAATAAGTGTGTAATAGTTCTCATTTTCCATTATAGTATTCCTTTTCTACTTATGCAGGAGATTGTTCATCATTACCTGATTCCATAAACATGAACTATAGAAGCATCCTTGAGGAGGAATTATATTATACATGTTATCTAGCAATAATAAATTACACTATCTACATTATGGAATCCCAAACCCTTGATCATGATATTGATTTATCATCTTAGAAGGGAATATCCATTTTAATTTCATAATACATTTGGGTTTATCTCATGTGGACTAAATTATTTATTACTTTATGTAATTAGAATATGATAAATATAATTCATTGAATGCATATGCTAGCTATAAATAAATTTGAACTCTATACCTCTGTATTTTAGATTTATAATGTAAATGAATTTGAATGTTTGGAAATTTAAAACATGTTGTGCACATACAGTCAAATATAATTACAACCGCACTCATCGTAAACATATCAAGACCCTAAAATTGTTACCAAATAAGCATACCATCAAGGGTTGAATTATAATATAATACATGTAATTCACTATTTTAGGAGCCATAGTATAAGAGTGTGAGTTTTATTTGAAATAGTAACTTCCATTGAATGAATTATGTGTTCAATAAATTATATGTATAATATGCTAGTTAAAAAAACTATTAAATAAATCATATGTTGAAGGAATTATTATGCCATAATTAATCATTAATTACTTTGATAAATAAATAACACAATAAAGAAAAAAAAAACTATGCCCTAATTAACCATTAATTCCTTCCACGATTCAATAATACGATTAACATAATAATTGAAATAACTATTATAATAACCTATGTAATAATTCATTATTCTAGGAGGTAAAGTATAGGAGTGTGATTTTTTTCCATATATTAATTGACATGCATTTATATAGGGTAATTGGAAAGTATAATATACATTCTGCATTTACTGTACTCATTGTGCAAATGCATGTAATGAATTTAAATAACATTTTATTTTTATGCACAGTTCCCTTGTATATGATGTGTAATAATTTGAATTTTATTTATTTCTTGATAACTTAGCTAAGTTAAGATGAAATAATTTTCATTTGAAAATTTTCCTTAGCTCTTCAATGATAATTTTGCTAATGTGAATTCTGGGCATGTACAACTATTTCTTGTGGGCTTGCAAAACATTTCATGTGTACATTTTTTTTGATAAATAAATCAAGTTAATAATATAGGGAGCACAGAAAACCATTCACTATATTATTTATTCATTGAACCTAATAGTATTCTTATTTGGGAATGATTTTAGGATCTTACCATCTTATGTTTATAAACATGCATTTATCATTTATGACTCAAATCATGTTGAGTGTGGTTATAGATATTCACTTAAATGGTGATATGAATGGATGTTTTTCTAATGTTTAATTTCATATTACTAATGTAAAGAGTGACATAGGTGGCAGACAACTTAGTATTATGTTTCTCTCTATGTTATGTTTCTGTTATCTTGTGATATTGAAAATCACTTATTATTTTTGTTTTGGTTGACAAATCTATAAAATTAATAATAGAAGTATCATGGAAAACCATTTACTATATTCATGACTACCTTAACCAGATTCTGTGCTAATTTGGGAATGATTTTGTATCTTATGTATTTATTTATTTATTTAAACCTACATCTATCTTTTATGACACAACTCATGCTAAGTGTGGTTATAACCTATAACTATTTCATTAAATGGTGATATTAATGGTCGTTTCTAATTTTTAATTTCATACTAGTAATATAAAGAGTGACATATTTTAGTATTATTTGTCATTTGAATTTTTTCATTTTTTTTGTATATGCAATCAATTAATGCAATATATGATAAAGGTGTACAATGTCAGGTTTTGATTTGTTTGCATTCTCTAAGAATAATATTTTCAAAGTATAGTGGTTAGGTTATGCCAAAATATTTTCTTTAACATCACATGATTTTATGAATATTTAAGATCTTTATGTTTGTTAAATGTTTTATTACTTGCATAGGATCACAAACAACATATATGTCCTAATTATTGATGTTTTTATGATACAAGTTGTGCGTGTTTCAAATATTCATATATTGTTTATGGTCTAAGAAAATAAATAATAATCCTTAATTTTGATCAAATTACTAATTATATCAATATTCGTATTGCATACTATTAATCTCTTCATCATGGTATTATGACTCTTTATGATCAAAATGTAAATAATGTGGATGTTAAAAGTAATTATAAATTATTATGGAACCAAATGTCTTGTAATACTTGTGTAAGAGATGATAAGTAGACCAAACATCTGAGATAGTCTAGCCATTTTTCCAGTACTTTGTTGGTGTGAATATAAAATATGTATGTGGTGTTTGGGATGTGAAATTAATGGAAAGGTGTGATATATTAAGTAGTGGTGGTGCTACATCTAATGGTGCTCACATGGTTTCACCACTTATGCAGTTAAAAGACACTACCAATGAGCTTTGTTTTCCATTTTTAAGTTAGATTTTAATTTAAATGATGAACAACATGAACCATCATTCACACTATAAACTTTACATGTTTCTAATGATGTCAAATTAGATATTGTGAAATGCCAAACATGTAAATCTATTATAGAGTTTAGGGAGACTCAGGAGGGTATAAATGTTAGTTTGTGGGAACTATTTTCATTTATTTACATTATTTCCATTATATATGTTATGTTTATGCTATTTGGGTATTTCATGGGGAGTAGTATGGATCAAGAGATTGTATGTAGAATAAATGAAATGAGGACTCTCTCTTGGTAAAGATTACTTACCAAATAAAGTTGTAATTATTTTTTTAGTTGAATCAATGTTTCTTTATGCTCTTCAAACTTTTTCCCATGATACTTTAATGTTACAAGTGTTATTAGTATGTATTATTACATATTGTTAAGACAATAATGACTGCAAATCTTAATTGATGGTTATGATTCCATGATAACCAAATGTTTCCATTGGTATGCAATTCCCTAATGTAAAATTAATAAGGTTGGGTAGTGTATCAAGGGTGTAATCACTTATCACATAAATATTATAATTGTCACTTTACACATTTTGTAGAATCCCAAGTTTAGAATTCACTTTATTATTTCCAAACTCATTAAGAGTGGCGACAAGTATAAATATGATTTAATTTTATTAATACATTTTATATTACTATCAACAATAGATTGACACCATAAATAAATTAGAACTTAACATTGCATGTAAATCATCAATTATAAATATTTCATGTGGAAGTATTTGCAAGGAATTTGTTAAATGTTCCTTATGAATTTGTATGTTTTTACATTGTATGATTTCAGGAAAATATATAAATGCATATGTTTGAATTTTTTTTATGAATTTCTCATACATTTACATATGCTTATGATTTCTCATCATTTTACATTCATAATTATTTATAAATATTTCTTGTTTATGAATGTTAATTATTTACCAATGCCCCTTATTTATGCATAAATTAATAAGTCTATTTTTTTGGATTTATCATTTTATAAATGATATCCAAGTAGATGATATTTTTGTTTATTATAATGTAAAATAAATGTATGGGGAATTTTTATTCCAATTAATTGGATTGGAATGAGGTGGATTAGAATTTGGATAATGATAAAGATATCATTTATTGGATATGAATAAATCATTTAGAATACTTCTTACATAGATAATGTGAGAGGTCCATTGTTTGTATCGATGATAGTATGTTAAATATTATCCCATTTAACTTTTAAAAATTTAAGATTGAAAGATCTCTCCAATACATATTTTAGTTATTATGTATTGTAATAGTTTTTTATTAAAATATGAATTTGATTTTTTTTTAAATTATATGTATTATATAGGTATTGGTGTATGTATGGCCCTGACGATTATAGGGTCAAATGTGATGTTCATTATGACATTTAAAATATTTTGAAGGTTGGTACTAATATCCAACCTATCCATAAGCATTTTTATCATGGATTCCAATATAACTTTGTTATCCATGTGCTGATGAATATGTAATAATAGGATTAGATTACATATAAAAACATGATCCATATAAAACAAAGGGAGCATGGTTTTCCATTGGAAATATATCAATGAATTTATGGGTAATCATTATACTTTGGATCAATTCATTAGTGATATGAAAATATAGAGTGGAGAGGTTGTTTTTGTTAGGCCTAACTCCTAAACTTGTTCACCAAAAGCATTGTGAAATTGTCCATGAAAAAATACATTACTTATATGTTAGATAGAGTGGGTTGATTTATTGACTAAATGGGACATCCACAATATTAAAACAAGGATGAAAAAATTAGAATAAAAATTTGAGCCTAGTGATGCATATAGTTTCCAAACAATTTTCACTAAAATTTAGGGAAAAGTATTTTTGTACCAAGAATTTGAAAAAAAATAGGAATGGAGGAGTAACCCTTCATTTTTAGGATTCCAACCTCCTGGGGAAAATTAGTGTATGTTGAATTACACACACAATAGTATACTCTAATTGGACCACACATATGGTACAAATGCACATAAGGTAATTGTGTATTTACAAATTTGAAACTTCACACTTGCTATTATATAAGACTTATGTTTGTGTTTTGAAATGTAGTTCATATGGTATATGACTCTTGTATTTAATCGTATTCATAATGGAATTCATGCTGGATGGGATTTAATGTCTAATTATATTATTCCAAACTTAACATCATAGATGTAGAACACAGTGGTCAATGAATGTTATAACATGTTTGAATGAAAACCAAATGCTTTCATGGTGGGTGATGCTCACACTGAAATTATTTTTATTAGGTAAGTTGAGCCCATGTATATTACAAATATTTCTTGTCACCATTGAAAAAAATTATTTGTTTGATAATTTTATTACATTTAATTTGTCACTATGAGTCAATGGAAGTGTTTCAATATGAGTTATAACTCTATAATTGGCACAAGATGAGTGGGGATCAAAAACATGATTTCAGAGGTCAATGTTGCTAGAAAAGCTAGGTAATGTTTAAAAACATTAGTGAAATAATGCACAATTCACTTACTAAAGATGTAATAGTTCGTGATGTAAAGTTATTCACTCAATAATTTATGGCTCAATAATCATTCATCAACTATTATAAATATTGTTGGTTCCACCATATTGACATGAGGGTAACATGTTTGCATACATTGACTCATGTGGATTAAGTGAAAAATGCTAACATATAAGTTAATAAATCTCATTTGAATCATGTTCTTCTACATGAAATTAAAATTTCATCACATTGAAGAGTGGACTTGTTGGTGAATAAATTTGTGTACATTGTATTTGTGTCTTAAGGGTGGATTCAAATGTGAAAGGAAAATGGGTTTTAAATTAAATTAAAGATTGAGTACTTAGAGAAGTCATGGATGAGATCAAAAATCATCCATGATTGCAATGTAATGTTCAATGACATTAACCTTGATATGGCATGGGTTGGATTCTAAAGTAAAGAATTAAATTTTTGCAAGGTTACAATGTGTGAATGCATGCGATCAATCTATGGCCATGTGTACAAGCATATTTTGAGAGTCAATTAATTGATAAAAAAACTTTGCTACAAAATTTTAATCAAGAGGCAATGTTGATGTCCATTTTAATGCCAATGTGAGTATTATTTGTGTATTTATTCTTATTTATTCCTATTTTGTTGAATTTTTAAATGGTTTTCATGTATTTTATATAGTTATTTACAAGCATATATTTTTGTTTTGTTTATGATTATGTAAATGAATTTTTTGATGACCTTTCCCATGAATTTTTTTTGATGTTCTTGTAAATGAGAATATTTTTTGTGATTTGGATAATCGAAATGATAAAAAAAATCCAGTATCCATGAATCACTAGACAAAGAAATTCTCATCCTTCCACTTAATAGGATAAGTACTAATTTCTTTGATAATATTGTTGAAGATGGTTTGAATAGGTTTTGGGTAAGGTCAATTCTGAATAATGGTGAGGTGAACCATCTCAATGTAAAACCTGTTGAATTTGTATTCTATGGTTTTGTGACCATTATAATAATTTAAAGGTATTTTTTATTGTATGAAAATATACAAGCATGCATGATCAGAAAATGAACATGCATAATTTCCGTTGAAATATAAAGTTTGATTAAATCATGTTACTTTTCAGGATGAATTGGCTAGAGAAGCTATAAAATATATAGAGCTACATCAATTTACATGAAGAATGATTTGTATATCTCAACTTAAGTTGTTTGGTGGCATTTTATTTATAATTTGTTGTTAAATGTCCTAAAATTTTGTATAATATAAATCTAAATACTAGACATGTGGAAAACCATTATAAGTTATTGACATATAAAAGCAAGTAAATATTCATAATTGATTTGACATATAAAACCATGTAAAGAATCACAACTGGTTTCATTATATTGTTATTATTTCAATGTAATTATTTAGCCAATTTATCACACATAATGTTTTGAAAATTTTTAAATTACACATTCTTGTGAAGCATGCACATTCATATTTTTCGAATTTCAAAACTAAAATAACTACAAAGTTAACAAATGCTATAAAATGAACCATATATATGTAAAAGTAAAAAAATAGTTAAATTAACCATATTAAAATAACATATTAATTATGGTTAATGTTATGATATTTGATTTAGGAAACATTGATGCAGGGCGAATTGTTGTAGGGTAAATCATAAGCTAGATTGTAAAGTTTGTCCACACTTTTATCTCTTCCTCATAATTTATTTTACATTATGTTGATATAATTATATACATCAAAAAAAATATCCCTATCACTTGAAATAACTTCATATACTCTCAATGATGTAATTTGATCCTTGAGCCACATTTGATACTATATTTTTTATTTTATTACACATTTAATATAAATAATTATCTCCTTGTTCTCATTTGTTAGAGATGATATGGTCTTATTCCTTACTTCAATTATTTTTTTGCATGTTTTCATCCCTTTCTTTGTTAACATTTTTTGATTTCTACCATACATCCAACTTAGTCCCTGAATGCCTTAGTTTTCATTCTCAAGGGTCTTGATCCACCATTACAATCATTTGTTTAAGAATTTAAGATTGGTCTAAAACATTTCCTAGGGAGTGGGATTGGGATTCCTAGAATCTAAATTAAGCAAAATGATGGATATTTATTAAGTATATGACACAAAGTATAAATGAACATCTAGTCACTTGAAGGTATGTCACCTAAATTCTGATTGGTAGGATCATAACGTAAACTTAAAATGTCAATAAATTTCCTCTTACTATGTTTATTGGTTCATTTATTTTTATATTTATTTATTACCATTACTGAACAGACACAAACAATGTAATATATATACATGTAGCTTCATTAGTCCTATAGTTTTTGTATGAAAATGAAAAATAGAAGTCAATTATACTGAATGTGAAGGGTATTATACATAAAATAAAGATGTAGGTTATTAAACAGATTGAAATAACGTGGACAAAAATAGGTCATTATATAGAGTGATGGTTCATTTCTAATTTTACTTTATCTATCAATATTTACAATAGTACACCATTATACATAATGTAAAGGGTATTACACAAATAATCAATGTGTATGGAATTATACATACTTAAATATTATCGACAATAATAGACAATCATATCTAGACTAGTGCTTCATTGGCTCCTTTCCTTTGTCAAGATCAACAAAAAATATAACATTAAAAATAATGCAAAGGGTATGATATATATAATCAAGATTTGGGGAATTATGCATGCTATAATAAATGTGTTATACAATAATTAAATATATATACTTCATCTATTCATACCATTACAAATAATGTAAAGGCTTTGAGTTTTACCAAACCTCCAAGAAAGTGGATAAATGTCATTACAACTTTGATGGTGTTAGTGTATAAAGTTATAGTGTGATTTTATACCAAGAGGAAATGTTGAAATGATGAAATCCAAATGTTATCCTATGGAGGGAGCAAAGGGGTGTCTATCAAGATCACTTTCCTAAACACATTCTATTTGATTTTAATGAATTTTCATGATTTATTTCACACTCAATCTTTTATTACGAATATGACAATTGATTGGTAGATGGAATTAGGAATGAATCCCCATTACATTTGATTATGATCCATACACATGTGGAAATTTTATATGGTATGTTTCACTTGACATAGAACATGTGAAAGACACAAGGTAAACTAATATTTGATTTAAAAATAAATAATGTTTATTAACATAATTATTTATCCCTATTATATAATATGGTTTTATGCATCATATTATGATACAAAATATAGAATGGAATTGATAGGATTTAAAGAGGATAAACACATGTATTTTAAGGTTCTTGTACATTATCATGCTCTATATGTCTATGAAACATGTTGGCATACATGCATGGACATGTTAACTTTTCTGTCTATTTTTCATTATTGATATAATTTTTGTGTAACACACCATGTGTAATGTAAAAATATTATGGTTTTGTGTTTGTCATTTTGTCATACTTATTAATATAAACAATAAGAAAATATTTAATCTACCGTAAAAAGGTATATAGTTAAAAAAAATTATATTCCCATGAGAATGCTTTCATTATAATGCAGAGTTCATCATACCACTATGCCTTTAGTTTTAGGAGGGAAGCCAAAAAATTGAGTATATTATTCTTAGAATTAGTAAAATAAAGTTATTGAATGTAAACCTTCATAACACATGATGTTCCAAATCATCCTTCAACTAATATAGCAAGGTCAAGATATATAACTTGCATATTAATCCACATTCCAATACATAAATAATTTTATCTCCCTCATATGCAAGTTAAAATCAATTCAAGGTTTACCTCAAGATTTATATTAAGTGGTTTATTTTAAAGACTTTTTTTTTTTTGGGAAAGGGTATCCCAATTCATGAACACATGTATTTTATGCATCTTATACTTTTTCATGATCTATATATATGAAACATGTTAGCATGCATGCATGGATGTGAGAACATTTGTGTGTTTTTCTTATATTTATATAATTTTTGTGTAACATAGTGTGGGTAGTGTCAACATTTAAATTTAACTTATTTTTATGTCATTCATCCTAAAAAATTAAGATGTCATACTTACAGATTGATCTAGATAACTCTTTTTAATTGGATACCTTTTTTATTCAAGTTCTTAAACTCAATCAAATTGATATAGAATCAAGACATAGTAAAATGAAAGACAATAATATAAAATACACATACAAAAATCTCAACATCAAAAACCATGAAATTTTATTTATGTTGAATAATTCTATTGAAAATGTGATCTAAGAACATATTTCCACTATTTTCTTTATATTTTAGAATATAATGTCATAACATTTGACATAACAGTCGAGTGTGGAATAGTGCATTTGGTTTCAAATGCAAACATGTCAAAGTAGACTATAACAAAATGGAAAATATTAGACAATTACACAAAAATTTAAGATTATTACATAGTCAATCAAGATGTAAGGAATTATATATACTAAAATAATATGAACAATTGTAAATCATTAGACAGACTATAATATAAGGTTTTAGGTTTCAATGAATATGTGTGTATGTATGTATGTATGTATGTATATGTATATATATGTGCATGTATATGTATACATATGCATGGATATGTATGTATGTATGTATGCATGTACGTGTGTGTGTATACATATATACAAACACACACACACACACACACACACACACACACACACACACAAACACACACACACACACACACACACACACACACACACACACACACACACACACACACACACACACACACACACACACACACACACACACACACACCATTACAAATAATGTAAATGATGTGAGTTTTCCATTACCTCCATGAAATTGGATAGACATTATTGCATATTTTATGATGTTGGTTTATAAAGTTGTAGTGTGATTATATCCTAACATGAAATGCTAAAATGAGGAAATATGGAAAATATCTTTTGCAGGGAGAAAAGGGGCCTTTATCATGATCTCTTTATTATTGTTATTCCACTTTAAAATAATGCATATTATTTATTACTTACACAATAAAACCTTTCAAATGAATGTAATAACTAATTATCATGTTACGATTT
>JARHVA010009137.1:207500-250000 GCA_037957365.1 Torreya grandis | reverse complement strand
AAAACCTCTAACACAGAGTTACCAAATTAGGGAACTGACAAACAATGGAAGGAAATCCATCCCAAGAATCAATCCAAAATTAATCTTTTGTCCCTCTTTTACAAATCCAAAATAAGCCATCCTTAATTAGAGTAACCCCTTTATTGAGTGTACTACAAATCACCAAGCCTTTCCTCAGCAGGGGATAATGAGGAATATCAATTTGAAGGACCCCTGAGAAGTATTTCTATGTTAATACCCTGGCCTAGATCCCATCCTACTCCACACACCACCACTAATACAATTTAGCAGCCAATGCCATCCCTGAAAATGATGATTGCCTTAACCGAAGGCCACCAAGTTGTTTCAGTCTACAAATAATGTCCCATCTGACAAGGCTTCATTTAGAGGATAATAAGCTACTAGCACATAAAAACTATCTTGATAAAGAATACAATTCCCTAACAAATCCCAAAGGAGCCACCTGAATCATACATCTATAAATGGTGAGAGCCTGCACGATAGACTTGAGCAATTAAACCTGACCCAAAAAGAAAAACCAATGATGGGTCCAATGATTAACTTTCACACAAAATTTATCTATAATATTCTACCAAGACTCCCTGGGAAGTATTCCAATAGAGATGAGAATACCAAGATAGGTCAAAGGGAGAACCCCAGTCTGAAATCTCAAGATATGAAAAATTCTCCTCTGAATGGAACATGGAGTATTGAAGAAAAATATGGAAGATTTATCTTCATTAATCAATTTCCTTGAGGCTACAAGATAAACATCCAACACCTTGCATATATTTGAAGCTTCCCTAATTTTAGCCATACCCATCAAAGTAGTGTCATCCACAAACTGCAAGTAAGACTGTGGATGTAAACCACCTCCCCACCTCCACCCATGAGTGAAACCTAACTCCACATTCCTTCTTATCAAGCATCCCCAACCCTCAACAAGAAGAAGAAACAACTAAGGAGAGAGGGGTTCACCCTACCGTAGACCTCAAGAGGCACCAAAAAGCTTAAAGTGCTCACCATTTATTAACACAAAGAAGGATACTGAAGTCACACAACTCATAACCCAATAAATCCACTTATCCCCAAAACCAAAAGCACTAAAAACCTTTTGAAGGATGTACCATCGAATGCGGTCATAAGCCTTAGCCATATCGAGCTTGATGAACATTGCCTTATCTTTGGAGCTAGCCATAGAGTGAATAGTTTTAGCTGCAATAACAACCCCATCTAGAATCTAATGTCCTACGACAAAACCACTCTGTTCTTTAGAAATCAACACTTTAAGCCACTTTTTCAACCTATCAGCAATCAATTTAGAGATAATTTTATAAATCACATTGCAAAGAGAGATAGGCCAAAATTGACTTAACCTATTCACCCCCTCACAATTTGGTTGGGAGCAAGGAAGGTAGAATTCAAGGCTTGTAACATCTGTTTATTCTTATGAGACTCCTGAACAATTGGCAACAAGTCCAACTTAATAATCTCCCAAAATTCTTGAAAAACTAAATTGGGAAACCATCAGGTCTAGGAGCTTTTCCCCTCTTGATTTGAAACACAATCCCCTCTAGCTCCTCAATCCAGATATCACTCATAAGCTGCTCATTCATATCCCTACAAACTAAAGAAGGGATATAAGAAAGGACTTGAGGTTCCTCATCAGAACCCCCTTATGAGTCCTCCCTGAATAATGGAGCTAAATATTTCTGAGCTTCATGGTAATTTCATGAAAAGAAGAAAGAGTTTCACCCCTATCATTCACCAAAGTAGAAATATAATTGCCATGTCTCTTGGTTTTCACTGAGTTGAAGAAAAAAACATTATTTTTATCCTCTTCCTGAAGCCACTCAATTTGATACTTTTGATTCCAAAAAACCTCCTCTCATATCTCACATTATTCTAGTGCTTTCAAAGCCCTTGTCTCTTCCCATAGCACATCCTCATTCACTCCATCCTCCTTAATCAACCTTGTAATACCATCCAACTCAGCCTAGACAACAGTCTTATCATGGAAAATGTTTCCAAAGCATTATTGATTCCAATGTTTAAGATGATACTTTACATATTGAGTTAACTTAAAAAAATCATACATTGTAGTACCATAAGTAGGTCTACCATACCTCCACCACTCAGTAATATAGTCATTGACAGAGGAATCACGCAACCACATAAGCTAGAACTTGAAAGTAGGAGATCAAGGAAGACGAGTTGAAGAAATAGCCAGCTTGATAGGCCAATGATCTAAATGCCTCCAATCCAAAATTTCTAAGCTAGAACACCACAACCCACCAACACAATACCAAGAAACCAGAAAGAAGTCAAGTCATTCCATAATGCAGTTATTCTCAATCCTTTGATTGTTCTAGGTAAACTGGCCATTGATGGGCTTGATATCCATAAGATTTAAAGTTGAGATATTATATTGAAGTAGCAATGTAGAAGGCTCCGGCCTCACAATATCACCCTGCTTCTCAGCCAACTCAAAAATAACATTGAAGTCTCCAGCCATTATCCACAGATGGAAAGGAACTATGCTTCGAAAAAACAAGATATGGCACCACAAAATTTATTTACCTTGAATATTAGAAGGTGCATAGATATTGGAGAAGAGAACAAACTCCCCTATCTCAAAACAAGATGTAATCATAGAGATAAAAGACTGAAAGGATAACCACCAAAGAGGGTGGATCATCTAAGGATTCCATAGAAAATCCACTCCCCCCATAGACCCTTAAGTACCAATACACTGGCACTCTCCATTCTCCCATAGCTTAGGCACTAAACCAAACATACACTCCACTGATAACTTAGTCTCCTGTAGGAAAATAACATTAGGAGATTGACTTCTAACCAAATCATTAACAACTTTTTGTCGAGGGCCATTGTTCAAGCCCCTTACATTCAAGGATAGAACTATCATTTCAAGGGGGTCAAAAAGTGAGAATCAAGAGTCTTAACAAACCTTGACTCTACCAAAGTTTCCCCTATTAAGTTAATCTTTTCCAAATCCTTTTTTCTACCAAGCTTGGAAGACTTCTCCCCTACCCCTTTTTTTGGATCCTTTTAAAGAAGACTTATTAATCTTCACCCCCTCAGTACATATATTTGAGACAAGAGGAGATTCATCATCACCACCCTTCTTCCCTACTATAGTAGGAACGGATTCCACCAGGACTTCCATTTGAACATCAGTGTCCATTTTCACAGCCCTATTATCCTGTAAACCCTGAGTAGCTTCAGAAAGAAGGCTCTCCTATCCTGTACCCAAAGCTCCCTAATCTAGATTTATCAAGCCTGGATTCACTTCCTACTAGCTGAGATCATTTCAAACTTCAAATCTATTGAAAGAATATTCCTCTTGCATTTCCTTCAACGTCCTCTTTCGACCTCATTTCTTGTTTCGAGCCTTGACAAGAATGAAACCATCAGTGCCATCCACATCACCAGGAATGGGTTCCTTCCCCTTTTCAACCCTAGGGAGGTTTTGGGGTGGTTGAGAAGGCTGGGAATCCATAGCCCTAGCCTTTGGGCATATTCTCTACAAATGACCATATTCGTGATAGAGACGACACCGAAAAGGAAGAGTTTCATAATCCAACTATTGCACCTAAGATTAAGGACCTGCACACATATCCACCAAAACTGTCAAAGGTTTACTTAAATCAATCTCAACACAGATACAAGTAAAAGTCATCATATTTTTAGCTTGAGTCTGTTGTGAAGTACCAACTAGTTTTCCTAGCATCACGACCAATAAATGTAAAACATCCTCCCACCAACATTGCATAGGAAACCTTGGAAGCTGAACCCACACCAGAACTTGATTCAGAAGCTCTTCAGTAGGATTGAAGCCTGCTTACTAAGGTTTAATAAATAGCCCAATCTAGTTTTGAATATAGGGGCCCCCTTTGAAGGCCTTGTTGTGGTCTGCCAAGCAATTGAATGAAACCATGAAAAAACTATTTGCTAAAAGCATAACCTCCATTTCTCCCTTAGGCATCCAAGTTCATTGGGCACAAAATTTAATAAATTGTAATGAAACTTGCATCCCCATAAACTTGCATAGCAAAGCATGCTTCAAATAATATTCAATATCTTCTACAATCATCTTCAGTGGGATAATCAATTTTGGTCTCTCCTCACAATGTTTAAGACAACCATTGATGTTTGTAATCTAAGTACCACCAGACAAGCCTAAACCAACTAGCACCAAATCTACTGAGAATAAGTTATTATTAGAAACCTTTGAAGCATGTAGAATATAATTTGTGCCAACTGCTACTGAGTTATAATCCATCTTAGGACAAGTCCCTGAAGACTCCCCAATCAACATTGACACTCAATCGGACCAAGGCGAGTAAGCAGGTCTATAAGAAAAGGAACCACCAATAGGGTTTAATTGACCCACCACCCAACATTGCCTTTAAACTACAGACCAAGACAACTAGGTGCAACAACCCCACCTGTGGCCTACAACTAGGGACAAAACCCCCATTTGCATAGGAAAAAGGATGCATGATGCCAATGAAAAAAAACCTTGCTCTAATGAAAATGCAGCCCTAGAGCACCCCTAAATTCATTCACTCCCCCACCCTAGCATGGCCAAGAAAGAACAAGAATATCAGGCTAGGGCACAATTACCATAGCTTGACCAATAGCCTGCATTAGTGAGCACCGACCACAACAAATGGTAGGGTTGCCTATTTTGACTGACTCTACATGTTCTTCATTCAAAAATCACCACTCTAAATCCTCTTCCCTAGCTTTTAGTTTTAATAATTTCCCTTAGGAGTTCCTTTTTTGAATTTATTGTTATTCCACATTAAGATAATGCATTTTCTTGATTAATTCCACACTCAGCCTTTTCAAATGAATGTAACAACTAGTTGGCACATTATGGTTCACAAATCCCCACTACATTTCATTATTATTAATACATAGATGAGACTTGTAGGCATCAAACATGTGAGCAAGACACCATGAAATTGACATAAAAAGATAAGATATTCATAATATGTTACATTTTTAATGACATTTATATTCAAAATAATATAACACGTGAAAACATTTTATGAGATGATTCTTCAACCTAAAATAGAAATCATTCACTTTTTATGCACATTGATTTATTGCATTTAAACATATACATGCAGTTCCATTATGATAAAAGTCCAATCATGGTGAAGAAATGCATTCATAACATGATCCAAGATCACATTTCCACCCTCTTTAATATGTAATAAAACTTTACATAACATTGACATGATGTATCACAATAAAAAAAATTAATCTCCATAAATAGAATAAGCCACCAAATATAAAACATTTCTTCCTATATTTATTCTCCTCTTTCATTCCTTCGTTTGTGTTGAACCACCCTTGTCATGATATTACTAAAAATAATGCAATTAATAAAAAATATAGATCATAGTTATTTGATTCAAGAGCAAGATTGATAGAAAACCTAAGGATAAACAAATATACCTTCTCCTTCAAATCTTGTCTTCTTGCCTTCACATTCATGTTTGCAGTCGAGGCAACTTATTTTTCTTATTATTTTTTGAAACTCATGTGTAAGAACAAGATGTGAATGTACTAGTGAATAAATGATTATAATGAAAAGAAAACATAATCTATCAATTAATTTTTTAAATTACATACATCATAGAATATTTCACCTTATTCTCTTTATTTTATTTAGAATTTTAAATCTTGAGTTCTTATTCTATTTCTTACAAAACATTGGGGATCAAATCATTCGAGTCATAAACATGTTTTTTAAAAAAATCAAATTTCCTATGTCTTCACATCTCATACAATTTTTTCTATAAATTATATCTAATAGACCTTGATTCTATCTCAGTATAGTGTGAATTAAATTGTGGTTTTGACTAGAGTTTCTTCCATCATTCTTAAAATGCAAGACATGATGGTGAAATAAAATAGAATTGGTCTATGTATCCAAAATATTGAATAATATTATAACCATTCTCCTCATACTCATATATTATCTACACACATATAAAGGTTCAAATTTAATAATTATTTCTCATTTTAATTTAATAGAATGTATATCTGAATTGAAAATATAAAAACATTGCATAATTACCCTTGTATTGTGAATAGATCATGGCATGTCATTACGTAAATCCTATGGAAGCTAAAAGGTAATACCATATTCATGATCACATAAAATATGTGAGTGCATTTATTTTTTAGAGATGGTATCATAACATTATGTAAGTAAAAACAAAATTGATCACAATACTATTTTGAAGATCTTTAAAAAAACTCACATCTCCCCACATTCTACCTTGTCCTTGTAAAGATCATTATTTTTACCAATTGACATTTAATAGGTAGTTTTTTCCATTCTTAAGATATTATTGTGAGGTAGGATAACATGTGACCATGTGGGTAAAATCAATAAGAATTTCATAAGCATGTTTCATATGACTTAGATAAACACATACAAATCCTAAAATATTACCTTGTCCTTCTGTCTATGCCCATGTACATGGGAAGAAGTTACAAAGGTTATTCATTTCAATCCTTTTTTCTTCCTTTGAGAGAATTTAATAGGCTATCATGCAAATATAATAAATTAAATAATATCACAATCATGTTTCATATGGCTTAATAGAAAACTCTCAAATCCTAACATATTACCTTCTCCTTCTAACTATGCCGATATGTATATGGAGAGGTGGATGATTAATCATTTTTAAACATATATTATGTAAATTATATGACCTAAAATGAAATATGTGTACACACATCCCTACTAAAATTATAGACCTTAAAAATAAGTGAAACAGTCAGAAATCTCAAATAGATATACAATAAGATATACATGCAAATTGAAAATGGAAGAATGTGAAAGAAGAATTACCCTTGTATCATGTGAATTATTTTCAACATCATAATTTATATCATCTACATCATTTTAATAAACAACTGATTTTTTCCTCATAGTTAATAATAGGTTCCTTTCAAAGAAAAACAAAATGGTTATCACAATCAAGTTTCGTACCAATTTCATAAACCTGAAATACCCACACATTCCATTCTCCCGTATTAACTTATCTATGGGATGAGGTTTCCCATGTGCATGGTTTCATCCACTCAATTATTTTACTCTTCGTAAGAATGGGAGTAATACATTTGTCCTCCCTACCATTATTGCACTACAAAATTAACGCATTAGTTATAATTCAAACTTATGATTAAAAAAATAGTAATCAAATTTATAATTTAACAAAATAATATTAACATTTGAATATAAAAAATTAACAAAAACTTACCACCTTAGTAGGTTGTTTAATTTTTTGATGTTGTTGTTGGAGTAACTTAAGAAAGCTTCTCCTAGGTTTGGCATGATTGTCACACTCCACATTCCCATTAAGAGAGAAAAAATGAAAAAGTTTACATTTGAAAACATGATTTATCACAAAATTATAATTCAAAATTTAAATAACATCAATTCATGATAATAAAATTTTCAACTAGGGGAGATTGAGGAGTTCTAGGTTCCACAAAATTAACATATTACATTAGACG
Organism: Torreya grandis; assembly: GCA_037957365.1. Lineage (NCBI taxonomy): Eukaryota > Viridiplantae > Streptophyta > Pinopsida > Cupressales > Taxaceae > Torreya > Torreya grandis. The sequence continues at coordinate 242,434 of JARHVA010009137.1, read as the reverse complement.
AGAACCACCAAGGGTTGTATTTATCCAAGTTAAAATCAAAAATGATAAATTTTTAGCAATATATACAACTCATAATTTCTTAAATAATTAAATAAATCAACCTAAAACCAAATAATATGTTAATATTTCCAAACCAATGTCATTTAGTTTATCCAATATGTATCTCATTATTTCTATTGGCATCTTTTCTACTCCATCATATGAGTGTATAGAGATATACAACTTTTTTGTTCCTTGTTTAGTTGTGCCATGTAATTTTATCAAAGATAATTCAACTCCCGATAAGTGAAGGATCACAAAATTATTATAACCATGATTTAGGTGAGGAACAGTCATCGAATCAACTTATAAGATAAAATACACACCATTTCATATACAATATACTATATCAAAGTATACTAATGACAAGGTAATTTTAAGATTAACAAAGACATACACTCATGTAGAGAGATTTATAGAAAAACATCATTCGTTTATATGTGTTACCTATTTATGGAAGGGATATAAGTGTAATGCATTATCTGTATTATGTGAACACTTTATATGTCCAATTTATGTGTGATAAAAGTGCAGATCATTATATGTCTAATTTATACATTTAAGTATTTGTCAATATATTATGGGAAAAATTTATATCATGATTGATCTATTAAAATATGGTGAAATAAAACATACTTAATTAAAGCTTTAGTGTTCTTCTTCATTTCATCCACCATAGCCAAAGAAACGAGGCATGCCAGTCTAGATGAGAGGGTGGGTATGTGGGTCAAGAAAATTTGTATCTACTAATTGACAATTTTATTTACTCTTATTCACACAACTTAGAGAATTAACATGTAAATAATACATAAATCAAACTTTCTAAATCATTGTATCTAGGTAATAATAAAATATCTCGTATTGTAGTCAAACGGATGTCAAAAATAGGGTTGCAACTATGTTTTGATGATAAAATGGAGAAAAAATGATATTTCACTCTATTACCTACACCACCACTATGTATGCCATTATAAGTCATGTTAAATGATCAAAAAATATGACATAATATATTTAGTTCTCAAAATAAGAATAATAATATGTCAATTAAGATTTTGTATCAATTTTAGTGAAAAAAATGTAATGTTGCACATTACAAATCATAAAAGTTTATATAAAATATAATACAATATTAAACAATATAATGATATCTATGCGTAATGTATTAATTTAAAAAATGTGTTATATATTTCATTGCTTGCTTGTCCATAAATGTAAATTTTGAGCCCTTATTAAATGTTAGAATGATATTATGATAAATGGGGTTCAAGATTCAACAATGCAGACAATCCTATTAATTTATGGAAACCAACTCTAGTATAGTAAATTCCTCCTTTGGGATATCCTATGAATGTAGTGCACACTTATGGAATCTATTAATGAACATATAAGCTCATGTAGAGGTCAAAAAATAATAGGGTAATCGAAAATGAGAAATGTAATAAGGGAAGGGTTTGGAAGTAATTGAGATGTAATAAGTAGTTCCCGTCATCATTAGACTAATGAATCAATATAATAGATAAATAGGCAGGACACTTAGAGTATCTAATATACATGTGGAGGTCATGTTGACAATTGACCTCCATGTTCCTATTGGATACTTAATCTACCATCAAAGTATCTAATAGACACATGGAAGTCACATTAATATCGACCTATACATGTTTATTGAATAATCCATGTACTACAATATTATCCATCCTACACATGGAGTTAATGCTAAAATTTTAACTCCATGTTCATGTTGGTTACTCCATTTACCCTCTCACTCCATCCACTTCGTTGGATCATTAGCCCTCTAAAGATGGGACTAATGTTTTACATCCTCATTTTTTAGCATAACCATATGGTATGTTCAACATAATCTCATAATCTAGGATTTAATAATTTAGGCCCATTGATGGAGGGATGATGAATGACTAAACTAATAAATGAGAAATGATAGTCTGAGGTTAATAGTTATTTTTCCTTCACCCCTAGCATTTGGATAAGTTGTCATTTTATTTAACCATTGTCATTTTCCCTAACTATTTTCATTGACATTATTGGCTAAGAGGTTCATGCATAGGTATAAAACGAATAATATAATTGCTAATGATAACTAGTATAGTCCTACAACATGGAAATGTGCACAAGTAATAAGTCAATGTTCAACAAATATTGATTTTTTTTCAACTATAATTTTGATTGACCCCTAACATTTGGGTTAATCACTATCAGTTACCTTAAAAAATTTATTTACCTTAATTATTGTTATATATGTTACATTGTTGTTAACAAATGTTATCTTAGCCATTAGTGCTATACATTGATCAACTTGGTAATCACCCTAAACACATCACTCAAAAATTAAAACACACCGACTACTTAAGGAAATATGACAAGTGTTTAGTGTAGACTTACATGTTAGATGTCGAACCACAACTAGTCACATCCTACTTCTCTATCACTATTCCCTAATGCATTTAGATTAACCATTAAATTAGCTTATTAGTTATGCTCATAATTTAGGATGTAAGAATTGGGTCCCATCATCATAGGGATAATGAACTAATGGAATGAATAGAGTAGAGGGACCCTTGGAATATCTAGAAGAGAATTAGAGTTCACACTGATAGTTGAAATCCATGTTCCTATTGGATACTCCGTTAATCCTCAATGTATATATCAACCATGTTAAGGTCACACTAATAGCTGACATCCATGTTCTTACTATATATTTCATACACCCTTAGACTATCCAACAAGAACATGGAGGTTTGGTTAGCAATTGACCTCCATGTGCATGCTGGGTACTTTATCTACCCTTGGAGTATATAAAATGACTATGGAGGTCACACTGATAGTTGACCTACACATTCCTACTAGAAACAATAAATACCCTCATCTCTATACATTCCATTATTCTAAAATCCCTTTAATTATGGGCTCACTTATTACATCCTTGATTGTGAGCATAACTATATTTTACATTCAATGTGAGCTCTAAACTAAGGATATAACAAGTGGGGCCCATCAACAAAGGGAATACATGATAATTCAAGTGATGATAAATGTAATATTAAATGATGATATTTAAATCTCACCTACCTTCAAATGAGATATGTTTTTCAACTACCTAATGGGATAAGAAAACCTAATACGATGTACTATCAAACACCTCAACTCTCATGCATTTTAATTATCATAACTAAACACTATTAACACAAAACTCCAACTCTACCCTAAAAACATGAAACATTTGATGTAGTCATCTCAGAATGGCATATAAGTTTAGTTTTCATAATATATTTGGGTTTATTTTATGTTGACTACATTATTTCCTAATTCAAGTAATTAATTATTAGTTAGTGAAGACTCATTAATTAAACACATAGTTTATTGAATAGTTTATGTAATTATAATATTTTACATATAATTTAGTGAATGCATATGAATTAAACACATAATAATTATTTTATATGCTACATATAGAAAAAATTTAACTCTATAACTTTATATTCTAGATAATAACTATTCACACAAACCTCCAACTCTACCCACAAAAAATTAATTTCTTGAAGCATTCAACAATATAGACAATGGGTTTCCATGATCCCTTTATTATTAACTTGATAGAGTTATGAATAGAAATGAACATATAAAATGTTTTACAATCACACAACAAATATTTATACTGATTACAAATTTAATAGAAATATAACATTGATGGAAACATTGTACTAAGTTATCGATGACCTATGTCACTCTCTCAAATAGTAATAGGAAATTAAAACATAGAAACAACCATTCATATCAAAATTTAAGTGAATAGTTATAACCACCCAGAACATGAGAGGAATCATAAAATATAGATGCAAGTTTAAAGAGAGGAAAAGGTAAGATACTAAAATCATCCCAAAATAAGCATACCATTAGGTTCAAATAGTCAACAATATAGTCAATCATATTTCATGATCCTTCTATTATTAACTTGATTGAGTTATCAATAAAAATGACCATAATATGTTATTTTCAATCCCAAAATAAATACTTACACATGTCCATCCTACACATTACTATAATTATCATTTAAAAATTGAGGTGAACATTCACATACTAATCATTTCATATTAACTTAAATATGTTAATAAGAGATAACTAATAGGCAAACTATTTAGAATCAAAATACCAGGAAACCCTACATAACATAAAATATTATTTTAATGCTTTGTATGCATTAGCATAATTAATATAGTTAATCATCTTGACCTTGTTGATCATCTCCTATGTGTTCACAAATTTTCTTTTTGTAGCTTCCAAAATAGGGGAAGGCTTACAATAAACTCTAGTCATCAGACCAAATTCCATAAAAACAATATTCCCCACCACAAATGCAAATAGATATAGTGGTATGGGTTAGTGAATAGATAAATTCTCTACAAATCTTCCATGGGTAACCCATTTGTTATTAAATCATGCTTCATTAGCTTCTCTAGTTCAGGGCTCATCTCTACCCATGTGGGTAGCAAACATTACAAAGCTCATTTGGTGGGGAATGTTGAGTAGATCAGAATAATTAATCCTTGCTATAGGTGTGTCTTGGTAAGGTAATATTCAATGAGCATGGATTTAGGAGAACTAGGTATAAATATACAACAGGGTTTTTCTTGAAGTATAGGATGGGTTCATCCATTGGATAACTAAATTAAATTCATGGGTTTTGAATGTTATGTAGCCTTTGGGCACCCTAACCCCCTACATTGTCAATTAAAGGTGGTGGAGATAATTGTACTAAAAAAGTGTATTTATCCTATCAAGGACAATGACACCTACACTAAACAGACCTCCACAACATATGTTAAACATTTCCCTTGCTCATTATCATTGCCCTAGCTAAAATTTTATACTATAGCATTTCATTCACTCTTAGGCATGTAATTAATTAATTGTTAAAAATAAGTGGGAAAACTAATAAAATGTTTAGATCCATCCTCAAACACTACAAAATGAAATTGATTTTTAGCCAAAAATGGCCTCTGATTGTTAATTAAAGTGGGTCATCATATTTTAATAGTGGTAATAAAAAATAATAGTACTTGACCAGGTAGATACTAATAAAGTTCACCTAATTCTCCTACTAGATAGAGTAGAGATGGAAAATCTCCATGAGGAATATGATAGTTTGACTAAAACCCTAACTCATAGGAATGAACATATTGATGGTTATTTTGACAAAAAAAATTAAGGTACAAAATGTCTTCTTATATTAAGTTTTCGATTGGTTCATGGTATAGGTTACTAGTAACCTTTTAGAGGTTTGAAAGATGTGTATTAAAATATAATGTTTAACTACTTGCAAATCAAAATCAAAAACATTCACTGATATTTCTAAAACATACACCCATATAAAATAGAAGAACAATAAATTTCTAAGATTCTTTTAATCAAATAACAAACATGATTTGAATTTTACAAATTATGTAACCAAAAAATATTACATCTCTTTTTTCACAAATCATAACAGAAAAAAGCATTAAAATAATTCCAAATTCATGTCTCCTTTAAAATATTCTCCCCTCTCCCTTCCAACCTCCCTTTACAAAATATATTTCCTCAAAAAAGTAATTCCTAGAATCTAAACCATCTCCATCTAGATCCATCGAGGAAAATGAAACATCAACTAATGGATATAAGAAAAATAGTTTACAAAATCAATTAAATATAGATTTTGGGAAATTTTTACCTTCTTCTAATCTAATAAAAATATGCCTTCTTCTAATCTAAAAATAAGATGGGCTCCAAAAATGGGAAATTGGGATTAATTAATTAAAGTTATCCATGCCACATTTTAGCCTTAAACCCAAACCCATCACATAGTTTGATCCACCACACTTTAGAAATGATAAATCAATCCATTAAAAACCTTCTTAGAAAAAAATGACCCTGAGACAAATCTTGGGTGGTGTTTTTTTTGGTGCTAACAAAATGCTTAGATGGCCAAGGGAAATCCCCATGTCATGCAACCAATGGTGTTGGAGATAGTAGGGATGGTTTGTGGTGACATCACTAATATGCAAGAAATTATTGATATAGAAAGTTATGTTGGGCCCAAAAGGTTATGGGGGATATGTCTTTGTAAATTAAATAAATTTTCAGTAAATATCTTCTTTAACAAGTCTATTACTCACATCTTTTGAAGGATGCAATAAACAAGAAACATCTAAATATATTTATTGAATCAATAGAAATGCCAACAAACAAATGAAGTAAACTATATGAATATTAAAATATAATAATGGAAATAAGAATTCATCTAAAAAAATAAAATATGCATCACTACATGAGTATATAGATGAAGGTTTTGTATGAGGTTCTTAAACTATATCCTCATATGGTTTGGGTTTTTTTAGATTTTCTTCAAAAGGAATTCTTAAACATAATACAAGATGAAGAATGGGAAATGGGAAATTTTATTTATTATGGTATGCATCCAAATGAACATACCTTACTTTTTCAAATACCTAAGGGGGTGAACTACGATGGTATAACGAGCTTCATATTTTATATTGAAAAGAAATAAGTTGAAAACAAAATAGATAAAGATGATGACAATATAAAAGAGAAGTCACCTATCATGAAAGATGCCTTAGAACCTTTTGTTAATTTATAAATCCCTACTTTTAACCATATATTGTAGAAGACATCATAAAAACATAATTTATATCCAGATAAAATTTTAACTGTTGATGTGCAAATCTAAAAATATCTAAATATCTTAATTCTACCATAAATGCAAAACAACACTTGTATAAACATATTTCAAACAAATCTATTTAGATATTAAATAGAATTTATTTAAGGTATCAATGCAAACAAGGCACTATAAACCAGAAGCAAGTATCTATATAATGTACCAATTTTCTTAGAATTATAAGAGAATCAAAGCAAAACACTTGGACTTCTTCTATTATCTCTTACACAATCTCATACAATTTTTTTTAGACATAAAATACTCTATCTGAGTCATCAAGATAATATTATTACATCACAAATTACCACAAAGGGCAGTCTGGCAATGTATTCAAGCGAGCAAGCCGAGGCTTGTCCCAAGGCACACAACTAGATACATCAAAAGATTATTTCAAAAGACTAAATATATCAAGAATCAAATAAGCAGCTTTCTACTATTATATCTTAGGAATTTAACTAAACATGCAATATATTTAGTTTTAACGAGTAGATAAACTACATGCTACTTCAAATATTTCAAAGATTTTTTAATGCAATCCTATCCGAAAACTATACCATGTATTTCGAGGAATTAACAAGGAATTATTTATATAGTGCACCTTTATAAACATCAGGTTGAAAATTGTTGAGAAATGTAACTGATATAGTCTTTAATTAATCTTCAAATCACTTGCAGACCAAACTAGATTTCGAAAGTTTGATTAAGGTGAGTAAAGTATTTTTTACAAATTTTAATCTTTGGTCTCAATGTTTTTTCTCTCTTAAGATTATCAACATTCATTTTTTAAATTTTCAAATGACGATCTTTAATTGAAATTGAATTTACTTTTTAGCACAACAGTATGATATAACTCTCTCTCTCTATATATATAAAAGAGGCATGTCTATAAATAAATTGAAATGACATTTATTTTTTCACATAATTGTATGGTAATTTTTTTTAAAGTTATGTATGTATGTACTATTTTAACATTAGAGGTATGTGTACAAATAAATTTAGATAGTATTATTAATTTTTTGTAATATATATGAGGATTAATTTTTTTGTAATATATATGAGGATTATTTATTTATTATTTTGATTATATTTATGTGATTATAGATAATGAATTTTTAAATAATTGGATCATATCAAATGATACATAGAAATCATCACCTTATTTTTGAACACATAAAAATAATAAAAAATAATTATACAATATTTAAAAAATAAATATAATAATTATTAATAATAAAAATTATTATAATTATTAATTGTTATGATTTTAACATAAAAATATTATTAAAAAAACATCCTTAAAAATATTTTAATATTTATATAAAAAAGTTTTAAAAATATTACAATTATTAAACTCGTGCATTTAAAAATCCTAAGTAATTAAACAAATATGGACTAATTGAAAAATAATTCTGACAATCTCTTAACGTAACTGGAACTAATGACCGAATGTAATAATATATTATTGTGATGATGATGATAAGGAAAGAAGGCTCGTTGGTTGCAGTTCGATTATCATTCGCACTATATTTAAACACATGTAAACAACGTGACTGAAAATGTATTGTATTTAGTAAAGCATTTTAATTCATACTTTCCCCATTCACCTTTCAATCGTATTATTTTTCTTTAAATTCGATTATGCATTCTCAACATCAACAAAATTAGGGACGAATTTAATTTTTTTACTGTTATCAATTTTAGGTGGTCACACGCACTCGATTTTGAATAACGAATATTGATTCCCTTTGTTTTCTGGGATACAAATACAAACCCTTTTTTTCTACAAATGATAACAATGGTCTATATTGATTTTGATATAGGTGGTATTGGAAAACTAGTCTCTTCCTCTTGGTGATGAAACAGATGTTTGATGTGAAGTGACATGATGTTGATATAAGGTGTATTGGAAAACTAGTTATTCTTTTTAATGGAGTACTTAGCATGTTAATGTGTCATTATGTAATATTTCATATATTTTTAAAATGAATATTTATGAAGTTATTAATTTTTTTTGTGTTTTAAATTTTTATTTATTTATTATTAAATATTAATATAAAAATTATTCGATCAGATATATATTTTATTTTAATTAATTTTTTTGGTTGAAATATATCAATCTAACAGTTTTAAAACTTAACATTTGAAAATAAAATATATATATTTAAATGTAAAAAAATCAAATATCAAAAATAAATTACAATATCAATATTACTAGCTTTACATTCAATTAATTATACATAAACAAATGTACAAAATAAACATAAATTATTTTTTATATGGTAAAGTATTGTGTTTGAAAGCTTAATATAAAGGAGAGAAAGATGTATCATTTATGTACAAAAAGAATGCCCTTACTAGCATCAATGGGGCAAGCACAATAACGATTTACCAAAAACAACAAACAAGGTAAAACAAACAGTGGTTGTGCTCAACCATTTTCTGTGAATTAACAGGGATTTTCTACATTCTTTCATCCCTCAACAACTATCTTCTGTGGTTCTGTTTTGAGGCCCTCCAAGCTATTAGTTTCAATCTAGATTCCCCCTAATCGGAGGATCATACAAGAAGGCTATAACACTGATTTAGAATATATATATATATATATATATATATATATATATATATATATATATATATATATATATATATATATATGTCCAGCCTTCCTTATATTTTGCAACAGAAGTGGGTTGGGATTTCACTGTTGGGTCATTAGAAGTTTCTACCCTAGATAATTTCAATAATGAAGATTTATCAGATGAAAAGACTAGTGCGAAGGGGAATACCATGTCCGTGGCTTTCCTTGGAGATATTAGATCTTTCAACAAAACATCTTCAAATTGAGGAGGGCAGTTAAGATGGTCATTTGGAGTGGAGAGTTCAAGACCTTCCAAAGGTAACTCGTTGTTAGAACCATCTACATATTCTTCAACATCCACATGCAGATGGTCAATGTTGTAGTCTTTCCACCAAGAAGATTCCTTCTTTTCTTTTTTGAAAGAATTGCATTTTTTGGTTAAGTGGCCTATATTGAAACAACTATGAAAACAAAATAGTAGGCTTTCATAGTGCAAGGGTTGGGACCAAGAGTGGTCCCCAACTTCTAGAGTGATATTTTTGGGCATATTCTTGTAGGTGTCAATATTCACTAAAATATTAGAAAAAGTAGTGTGATAAAAATGATCAGTATCAAGATGCAATTACTAATAATAATCCAATGAATTACTAATAGCCTCTAGACTAGATTTAGTTCAAAATTGAAGAGGAAGATTGGGTAGATAATCCGAAATAGGTTTTTCATTAAGTGGCTCTATAACGGGGTTAAAGGTAGGGGACCATGGTTTGATGGTAAGGGAGTGGTGAATCAAACTCCAAAAATTATTTTGAATCTCTTCTTTGTCTTCAATATTGTGGAAGACAATAATAATTTTTTTTTTTGCACAAGGGTAAATATCAAGAATACCTGATAGGAGGGGTTGCCAATGCTTCAAGATCGAGGCATGCAAATCTTAATGTTTTGGCCAGTAATAAATAAATCTATAGATGAGACCTTTGGTTGAGAAAAATTCATTTAATTTGATCACTTGTCTGGTTTCTCCCTCATCAAAGATCACAATAGGGTCAGGAAGATGTATGATTGAGAGGTATAGAATTGGATTTTCAAGTTGTCTTGTGAGATACTACCTCAGTGAATGATATATGCTTTCGAGGGTCCAATGCAACTTTCATTTAAATGACATCCAAGACACTATTAGTAGTAAGGGAGCTCCTACCATGAACAAGAGTGAAACAATGTTGTTCTTCTGCATATTGATGACCTTGTCCCTAGAATCACCCAACACAAAAAGGCTTCTACAATGATTATGAAGGGAAGCAACATTACTCTTTTACACAATCATGACCCTCTGCCCAGAGATGTCAGACAAACTTTGTCCTTAAGCATGAGGCGGAAAAATGGTGCTCTTCAATGCAAAAATGACCATCTACCCAGAATATCCATACACAGAAGGGCTTCTGCCATGACCATTAATGGAAGCAACATCAGTATTTTGTACAATGACATCCATCTATCCAAAATTTCTAGACATAGTTGATCTTCCACCATGGGCATAGGGGGAAGCGATGATGGTCTTCCATGTAGTCTTGACCATCTGTCGAAAATCACTAGACACAGTGGATCTCCTACCATGAGTGCGAGGAGAAGTAATGATGATCTTTCACGTAGCGACAAGCTTCTACCTAGAATCGATAGATATAGGGGGGCTTCTACCCAAAACATGAAAGTAATCAGGAAGTGTCTTCCGCATAGTGATGGCATTCTATCCAGAATCATCAAACCTAAGGGAACCCATGTCTAGATTTGTGTTATGGTTTTCCCTCTTAATCTAAGATTCAAAAAGATTAGACTGTTCTGTATAAATTTATATCTTTTTAGTTAATTCATGTCTTTCCAAATGATAATTATGATATATACGAAATTTTGTTTTTAAGTAGATATGTAAGTTGACCATTCCATGTGGTTAGCTATATATATATATATATATATATATATATATATATATATATATATATATATATATATATATATTTTTTAAAATATTTGATTGAAGGTGTCTCACAACATCAAATGCTGTTTTTTTTATAGATTTATAATGATTGTTGGCCTATCCCCATTCATCCTTCGTCATGATTAAGGATTATATCCTAGTTTTTCAACAATTAACTTTATTTATGAAGATAATTTTTTCATTCAAAAATTTAGAAATTATATACTTATTGGTTTATATTTTGAGTTATATAAATAACTATTTTTAGCATAATTTATAATAAAAAGATTATTAAAATAAAGATAGTAATATGTTTTCTATATTTTATTAGAATACTATTACTATACAATCAACACAAATTACAAAACAAGTAAAATCTAAACACAATATATTATACAACATTTAAATATTTTTATTTAATAATAAATATAAAATTTCTAAAACACTTATAACAATCACTCTAACTAAATAGTTAAATTTAAATAATTATAATTATCTATATTTTAAATGTAAATTTTTTATTTATATATGTTAACGAGTAATCAATGTATCAATAAATTTTAATTATAAAAATTATATATATATATATATATATATATATATATATATATATATATATATATATCATCGTTATTTATTAATTATAATATATAAACTAATTCATCCTAATAAATAATAATAACTAGCATGCTTTAATAAAATATTATTGAGAAAGCAGGCATGTACCTTGCTCCCGCTCCTGTTCTTGCTAATGGTATTTTCAAACTCTACGGGATCCAATGCCTGACGGGAAGAAGTCGACAGGGACAACGAGAATAGTGCCCACAGGGAAAACATGATGAAGCGGCCTCAAGAAAGTTGGGGGGTCTGGGAATGCAGTGGGTGGACAAGGGATAGAGGAGTGTTCCGAGACAGATTTAAGGAGATGAGGATTCCCTACTGAAGCAAATCGTTGTGTATGGTTAGGCGGTTTGTATTGTTGAATGTTTAAGGATGCTGATTTTTTGGCAGGGTTTACTTTGGGAATGGTTAGGTGGTTTCTATTAAGGTTGTTTAAAAAATTGGTAGGATGCTATGTTGTGGGCTTTTTGGACTTTGGTTGGATGTTTATAGAAATTAAGATGTTTAAGACGTTTATATATTTTGATTTTTTTTTGTTAGTTTTTGTTCTCCATTTTTTTTTGGTGTTAGGATTAAGTGTTGTATAATTATTCAGTAGTGTGTCCTAAGAAACATTGGTAGAGATATTTTATATGATCTTAAATATTTTATATTTATATTATTTTTTCGAAACTCCAAAAAGATTGAAAACCTGATATCTTATTCATATAAAAATCCTCCAAATTTTAAATAATCAAAATAACTACTAATAAATATGATTGTTTACTCATACACTATATATCTTCTTATTAAGTTCGGCTTATAGTTATTATTTGATAAAAACTTTGCATTAACTTAAACCATATTCAATACATTAAAATTACCATTAAGGTTTTTTAAAATTCGCAAGTCATAATTTGTAAGTTAACTTTATTTATATCAATAATTGACCACAATAAAATAACGAAAAAAAAATAATAATAATCTTATATTTTTTCAATTCTTTCCCACTTGCAAGTTAATTTATGAAAAATAAAATATTAATAATAATAATAATTGGATGTTGTGCAATCGTTTCAATGCTTTGGGCACAATTTCATAGAAAAATATGACTTTAGAACTTATGTCTTTCTAGCCACCCATCTCTTCATTACAGATATGTTTAGTGGAAAAAGAATGAAAAAATTTCACACGTTTGATCAAAAGGAAAATACAAACGGTTCACGACACCACCAAAGCCATCCTATTAATGTATTTTCTCATCACTTTGTCTAGCTTTTCCAGTTTTTTAAAAAATCGTTCCTTTGATATGTTTATTTTTCTATATGTAATTTAAAAATTGTGACTTTATACTTCACGAGAGATTAATTTATTTTTCGAATTTATGCTATAGACATTTCCTCATTTATTTTCTTCTATACTTTGTAGTTACATTCCTTCATTCTTTTTACAGACATTTGTTCTTTAATTTTATGTTATAATTTTTCTGAATATTTATTTATTTTATTTTCGCTTATCAATTTTATTTAAAATTTTATATGAAATTGTAAGTTAATCTACTAAAAGTCTAATATAAAATTTTTAATGGAAAAAACTCTTAAAAAATTATTCATAAATTTATTTTGTAACACTTATAAAATTTATTTTTTATTTTTATTCAAAATATGTTAAGAAGGCACTCACCCAAGTATATAAAATCAAGTATTTTAGCTAATAATTTATAATCAAGCCCTTAAAAAAAGATAAGATAAAATATTATATTCTTTACAAAGTGAGAATATAAAAATAAAAAATTCTATATTTCAAGTTTATACCTAAAACAAGAATTAAAACCCATAAAAAAGCTAGTCACCCAAACATATATAACGGCAAAAGCCAGTTGAAACCAAGACTAGTGTGGGTGGTATACAATATAATCGATAATTATTTACTTGAGTAAATCTTGTTCAACCTAAGGTGAGAACCTAAATAGGCATTACTGTAACTTAATAATTGTGTAAGCCGTCATATAATTTTTAAACCAAGGACATATACTTTTACAAAAGAGTTTACATTGTATATACAACATTAAACTACTTTAATAAAATGTGTGGCCTGACGCTCTTCCTTGAAAGTACACACTATTACATGGAACTCAAACATTTTTGACAAAATAAAACACACTTTGATGATGAGGAAAAGTACATGAAATTAAATGCTACGCTAGAATATATTTGGTAACTTAACATGGAAGCTTCCTACACATTGAAATTTAAAGTACATATAAAATTAGAATACACACATGAAATTAAATTAATTTAAATGAAATTAACTTTGAAAATTAATGTACATATGATTATAAAATAATATCTAAATAAAATTATTATATAATATAAAATAAACTAGTGAATAAGTAAATAGACCACCAAATCCTTCAAGTATGATCTACATCATAGACATTGGAGTTTGAATCCCCTTTTATTTAAAATAGAATTAGCTCAATCTAAATGTATTATTTATAACCTATATACATAAAATGATCAAACTCATACAAGTTTATTATCATTTAGATTAAAAAGCTTATAATATTCAATTCTAAATCTATAATCTTCAAAATATAGAATATAAGTTATTCCCACATCTTGTAACCCTTATATAATATAGTTTGGGAAATTATTAAATGATTCTCAAACATAAATGCTAATAAATTAATACCATTATTAGCTAAAGAAATGGAAAAGATAAATAATTTTTAATGCAGTTAATAAAAAAAATAGCATATACAATGTGAAGACAACTAACAATCAGTCCAAAGAGAGCATCATAGTGTTAAAACAATATTTTATCTTGACACATGATTCCTAATACTATCTAATGCATTCACATTTCTGGTTAACGTGTCCATGGGGCCCACTAAATTGGTCAAAGTTTATCTCTCATGAAAAAACTAACATTCATTAGTAACACATTAACACAAACAATAGTTAACACATAAAATAATGATTAAGTAAAGGGACATAGTAGGTTAAGGTAAAAAAACATTGTTTAATAAAAATTCTATGGGTTAAGCTAAACATTAGTTGAAAATTAATATGATAATATGCATTGATCACTAATTTGTTACTTGCACACATTTCCCTTGTTAGAAGAGCATATTAGTTCTCATTTTCCATTATAGTATTCATTTTATACATGTGAAAGAGCCCATTTGCCATTACCTGATTTCAAAAGTGTGAACTATAGGAGCATCCCTAGGGATGCATTTTACTATATAGGTTTGATAGATATAATGAATTATGTTGTTTGCACTATTTAATCCCCAACCCTTGAGAGTGATTTTGGTTCAGCACCCCATAAGGGCATATCCATATAAATTGCTTAATATTTTTGGGTTTGTTTTATCTAGATTGTATTATTGAATACTTTATGTAATTAGGATATGAAAAATATAATTCATTGAATGCATATGCTAAATATAAAGGAATTTGAACTATATACCTTTCTATTCTAGCTTTATACTTTAAAAGAATTTAAATGTTTTAAATTTTGACCCCTATTGTGTACATATAGTGAAATATAGTTATGACCTCACTCATCATGAACATGCTAAAATCCTAGAATCATTCCTAAATAAACCTAGCATTAGGTGTTAAATCAGTCAACAATACAATCAATGAACTATTGTAGGAGGCAAAGTATAGGAGTGTCAGTTTTGTTTGAAATAGTAACTTACATTGAAGGAATTATACATTCAATGAATTATATGTAGCATATATTATTACAAAAACTATTCAATAAATGATGCTTCAAATGAATGATTGCCCTAGATAATCATTAGTTCCTTTAATAAATCAACAATGTAATAAATAAAAGCAAATAATGTGCTTATTAATCATGAATTCCTTCAACCAATTAATAATACAATTAACATAATAATTACTAATACCCTATTGATTTGATACTTTAATGTACTATGATAATTCCCTATGTAATAATGCCCTATTGTAGGAGTTAGATTATATGACTGTGAGTTTTTCTTAAGGAAGTAATTGACATGGAGTTTTTAAGGGTAATTGAAAATCAAAATTTCTATTCCCTGTTCACTAAACTCATTATGAAAATGCATGCAAAGAATTTAAATAACATTTTTTATGCACAGTTCCCTTGTATTTGGTGTGTAAATAATTTGAATGTTAGTTCTCTCTTGCTAAAATAGATATATTAAGATGAAAATATTTGCATTTGAGTCTTTTCCTCAGTTGTTTAGTGATAATTATGCTAATGTGAAGGATGTGCATGTGTAACCATTTATTGTGGGCTTGAAAAACACTTATTATGTTCATTTTTGTTGATAAATCAATCAATTTAATAATAAAATGATCAAATAAAACCATTTAATATATTTTTGACTTATTTAACATAATGGTATGCTTATTTAGGAATGATTTTAGGATTTTATCATGTGGTATTTAATCCTACATCTATCTTTTATCACTTACCTCATGTTGAGGGTGGTGTTAACTATTTGCTTAGTTGGTGATATGAGTTGACATTTATAATGTTTAATTTCTTGCTCCTAATACAAAGAGTGGCATAGGTGGTGGATAAATTAGTACTATGTTTCTATCAATGTTGGGTTTCTCTTAACTTATTACTCAATATTAGTGTTTTTTGTGATATTAAAAATCGCATATTATTTTTATTTTTGACGATAAATTTATAAAATTAATAATATAAGTATTATAGGAAACCATTCAATATAGTCATGATTACTTGAACGTGGCTTCATGCTTATTCAGGAAAGATATCTTACCCTATTCTATCTTAAAATCCACATCTATGTTTTATGACTCAGTAAATGCTATGGGTGGTTATTACTTACAACCATTAACTTAAATGGTGATATGAATAGATGATAATAATTTTTTATTTATTTTTGGTGCTCAAAAGAGTGACACATGGTATTATAAGTTAACATTTGAAATTTTTCATTTTTAGTGTTATATGAAATCTATTAATGCAATGCATGGTAAATATGTACATTGTGAATTTTTGATCTTTTAGGATTATTTCAGGATAACACTATCCAAGTAATTATGTTAGTGTGTGAAACCATAATTTCATTAACATCATATGATTATAAGAATATTTAATATGGTTATGTTTTCTAAATGTTTTCTTTTTTGCATAGAATTATAGAAAACATATATGTCATGCGTATTAATGTTTGATATCATACAACCAAATGTGTTTCAAATATTAATATATTATTTATGTTCTGAGGAAAGAAGTAATAAACCTTAATTATGATGTAATTACTAATTGAATAAAATTGACTGGTTCATATTATTATATCTTCTTCATGGTATTATGAACTTTATGGTTAAAATGTCACTTTCAAATATGTACCTTCATATGGTTGTTATCTGCATTTTATGGCAAGGTGATGTGGAAACAATGGCAAGGTGTTGTATAACAAGTAGTGATGGTTCTTCATGCAATGGTATTCACATGATTTTACCACTTATGAAATTATAAAACACTAGTAATGACCATATTTTTTTCCAAGTTTTGAGTTAGAGTTGAATACAAATGATTAACAAAATACACCATCATTGGCACTACAACCATAACATGTTTCAATTGATGACAAATCAAATCTTTTGATATGCCTAAAATTTAACTTTATTGTAGAGTTCAGGGGGGGCTTATAAGGGCATACAAGTTAGTTTATGGGAACTATTTTTATTTATTTACAATATTGGCATTTAATGGGGAGTGAGAAGGAAAAAAATATTATATGTAAAAGTAATGAAATGAGGGCTCTCTCTTGATAGATATTACTTACCATGTGAAGTTTTAATTAGTTTTGTAAATCATTGAAAGTTTTGTAAATGGGGAGTGAGAAGGAAAAAAATATGATATGTAAAAGTAATGAAATGAGGGCTCTCTCTTGATAGAGAGTACTTACCATGTGAATTTTTAATTAGTTGTGTAAATGATTGATTGTTTTGTTATACTATTTAACTTATTACCATGATACTTAAATGTTCGAAGTGATATTATTATTTATCATTACATAAGGTTAGGATAATAATGACTACAAGTATTAATTGATGGTAATTAATTTAATATCACCAAGTATTTCCATTAGTAAACAATTCCTTAGTTTGAAAATAATAAGGACAGGCCTTGGATAAAGGATGTAATCACTTAGATGTAGATTATGGAAGTATCACTTTTCACTTTTTTTATAAACTAAGTTTGGAATTCACTTTATTATTACGAAACACATTAATAGCACCAACAAGCTATAAGAGTATTTAATGTTTTTTTTTTATATATTTTATATTATCACTGATAATAAATTGACATCATAATTAAAATATAACCTAACTTTGAATGTAAATTATACATGCCAAATATTTCATGTGGCACTTTTTTCAAGGATGTTGATAAATGTTCCTTACCTATTTTTATTTGTTTGCATTATATGATTTAATGACCACATATCAATGTATATGTTTATAGATTGTTGTTTAGTTTTCATAAATTTTAATATGATTATCATTTTCCCTTGTTTATCACTTCTAATTATTTATCAGTGTTACTTATTTATGAATGTCAATTATTTATCAATGCCCCTTGTTTATGCATAAATTAACAAGTCTATTTTTTTGGGTTACTCACTTCATAGGTGACATCCAAGTTGAAGAGATTGTTATTTTTTACAGATAAAAATACATATCCATGGGAGTTATGTTCCAATGAATTAGAGTGGAGTGAGGTGGAGTACAATGTGGGCAATGATAAAGATATCATTACATTGATATAAAGAGATCATATACAATATGTATTAAATTGAGAATTTAAGATGTCTAAATATCACACTACCTTCCATATCAATTATAGTACATTAAATTATTTCATATCTGACTCTTAGAAACTTAGGATTCATATATCTCTCCAATACCTATTTTAGGTATTGGGTCTTGAAATAGTTTTTTTTTATAAATACGAATTGACATTTTTTTTAAATTATAATTTATGTATGTACTAGAAAGGTATTGGTCTATGTATAGCCTTGAGGATTATTGGTCTTAATACGATATGAATTATGACATTTAAAATGATATAAAGGTTGGTATTAACAACTAACCTGCTTTTAAGCGTTTATGTCATGGATGTCAATGTCAGATTTATATCTATGTGTTGATAAATATGTAATGATAGGATTTTATTACACATAAAAACATGAGCCATATTGAATTAAGGGGAATGGTTTTCCTTGATCAATATATTTATTATTTAAAGGGTATTTATTATACTCTAACTCTATTCATTACTAATTCATTGAAGGATTACTTCAAGTGGTTATTTTTATTATTCCTGACTCCTAAACTTGTTCACCAAAAGCATTGTGACATGCTCCATGAATAAATTAGATTTTTAAAATTTCAAACAAAGAGGGATGTTTTAATGCATGAAGATGACATCCACAACATTTAGATAATTATGAAGGAAGCATAATATGAATTTGAGCCTAGTGATGTTAATAGTTTTCAAACACTTGTCACTAAAAATCATGAAAAAGTATTTTGGTATTGAAAATTTGAATAACTAGGAATGAAGGAGCAACCATTTTTCTTAAAACTCTAGATTACTTATCAATATAAGTATATGTTGATGCATGCACATAATAGTATAATTTAAATTGAATGTACATATGGTATAAATTCACTGAAGGTACTTACAAATTTAAAATTTTGAAACCTCACACTTCTTATTGTATAAGACTTATGTTTGTGTTTTTAGATGTATTTCATGTTTTATATGGTTCTTATATTTGTTAATATGCATAAGGGACTTCCTATTACATGGGTGTTGATGTCTAGGGATATTTTTCTAGATGTGACATCATGGATGCAAAAGTTAGTGGTCAATGCACATGATCACATGTTGGAATGAAAACCAAATGCTTTCATGGTGGATGATGATCATTTTAAAATTATTGATGTGCCCATGTTTATTATAAATATTTATTTTTATCATTGAAAAAATTCTTTATTTGATAATTTTGTTCCATTACTTTGTCACTATGATTCAAGGGAAGTGTTTCAATGTGAACTATACCTCTGCAATTGGCACGTGAGGAGAGTGTCAATGAAAAACATGATTTTAAAGGTCAATGATATTAAAAAAGATAGTCAATGTTTATAAGCCTAGGTGAGACAATGCATAAGTCACCTACTATAGAGGCAACAGTTTTTGATGCAAACCTATTCATGCAAAAAAATTGTCTCAATAATCATTCACAAACTATTAGAAATATCAATGCTTATACCATATTAGAATGTGGGTAAGATGTTTACATACAATTCCTCATGTGGGACAAGTGACAAATGATACCATAGAAGATAATCATTGTCATTTGAAGCACATGTTTATAAATGAAAATAGAATTTAGACACATCCAAGAGTGGATTGGTTGGTGAATAATTTTGTGTTTATTATATTTGTGTATTACTCATGGACCGAAATATGTAAGAAAAATTGGTTTTACATTAACTTCAAAATTGAACACTTAGAAAACAAGTCATAGATGAAATTAAAAAAACCATGATGGCAATGTAATGTTCAGTGAGATTGACCTTGACGTGGCATGGGTGAGAAGCCAAAGTAAATAAGAAATGTTTTACAAGTTTAAAATGGTGAGTTAGTATTTTTCAATTTGTGAATTCATGTGGTCAACCCAAGGTCATGTGTGTAAGCACATGTTGAAGTTTAATTGTTAGAGAAATAAATTTGCTAGGGAATCTTCATAAAGAGGAAATGTTAATGCCCATGTAATTATTATTTTTGTAGTTATTCTTATTTATCATTATTTTTTTAATTTTTTAAAATATTTTCATATGTTTATTGACAATATTATATTTGTGGCTTGTTTAGGATGATTCAAATACATTTTTTTATGACCTTTCACATGACAATGTTAGAGATGTTATTATAAATTTAAAATTTTTGGTGATATGTATGATTTAAAATGATATAAAAATTACCAATATCCATGATTTACTAGACAAAGAACTTTTTACCGTTCCAGTTGATAGGATAAATCTATATTTCCTTCAGAAGATTGTTGAAGGTGGTTGTAATAAGTTTTGGGAAAATGTCATTTTTGAATAATGGTGAGGTAAACCATCGCAATACACAACCTTTAGAACATGTAGAAGATGGTTTCAAGTCCAGTCTTTGAATTTAAACATATTCCATGTAGAATATGTCAATACATAGTCATGCATGATAGTAAAATTTACTTGCCCAATTACCTTTGAAATGTTCAGAATGATCAAAGTGTGTTACTTTTCAAGATGAAATGTATAGAGTAGATATAAAATATTTAGACCAATATCACTTTTAATGAAGTATGATATTTATATATTGAATTGAAGTTTTTTTGTTTTCATTATATTTTTAATGAGATGTTATATGTCCTCAAATTTTGAATCTTTTTAAAGCTAAATACTAGACATGTGGGAAAACATTCGAATTGATTGGAATATAAAAACATGTAAAGAATCAAAAATATTTTGACATATAAAAATGTGAAAATATTCACAACTATTTTCATTATTTTATTGTTATTTTAAAATATTTACTTAGCCAATTTAGAAAATATGGTGTTTTGAAAGTTTTGTGAAATTTCACATTCATGTGAGGCATTCATATTTATATTTTTTTATTTTCACAAACTAGAGTAAATACAAAGTTAAAAATTGTGTGTGTGTGTGTGTGTGTGTGTGTGTGTGTGTGTGTGTGTGTGTGTGTGTGTGTGTGTGTGTGTGTGTGTGTGTGTGTGTGTGTGTGTGTGTGTGTGTGTGTGTGTGTGTGTGTGTGTGTGTGTGTGTGTGTGTGTGTGTGTGTGTGTGTGTGTGTGTGTGTGTGTGTGTGTGTGTGTGTGTGTGTGTGTGTGTGTGCGCGTGCATGTGCGCATGCGTTAAAGTCAACAACTATAGTGTAATTAACCATAGTAAAGGAATACAATAATTATGCTAGTTATTATCAATGTTGGAGATATGAAGCATGGATGTGGTAAGACTTGTTATAGGGAAAGTCAAATGATGGATTTTATTATTTTTATAAAATTTGATCTCTTCCCCATATATTATTTTTACATTAATTTGCTATAATTGTATAATTCCAAAATACTATCCCTAGAACTTGAAACAACTTCATATACTATCAATAATACAATTTGATCTTTGAGTCCCATTTGAGCCTAAATTATTTTTCCTTACATGTTCAATAAAAATATTTATCTCATTATTCTCATTAATCAAGGATGATATGGTTATATACATTCATTTAATGTTTTCCTTGATGTTATCTTCCTTTTATTTGTTAACACTTTCTCATTGCTCCCATACATCTAACCAAATTTTCAAATGCCTTAGTTCACATTCTTGAAGGTCTTCATCCTCTTTTAAATTAATTTGTTCAATAATCTAATATTTATCGACAAAATTTCTTGGGTGAGTGAGATTGCAATTCTTGGAAGCTACATATAAGCAAAAACATGGATTTTTAGTCAGTATATCGCACTAAAAAAAATCATATGATCATATGATGGGATTTCCCCAAAATTATAATTATTGGGATCACAATCTAAACTCAAAATGTAAATTAATTTCCACTTGAAATTTTCATTGACTTATTTCCTTTTGTATTTATTTATGTCCATTATTCAACAAAAACAAACATTGTAATATATTGACATATATATTCATGGGTTCCTATAATTTTTATTAAAAAATTGGAAAATAAAAGACAATTATATTAAATTTGAAAGGTATTCTATAGACAATAATATGTAAGGAATTATACAGACTATATTAAGATGGACAACAATAGACCCTTATACAAACCAATGGTTCATTGGTTCTATTGGTTCCTAATTTTACACCTCTTACACTCTGCCTTCTACACTTGGATAGTGTGGCACATAATGAAGAAAAACCCAAAAATATGTAATTATATCTAGGGAAGGGTTTAACACTGGGATGGACTAAAAGTAGATAATGATTAGAAAGAATTGACAGATGGTATGGTTAGGTCCCTACTAATTTTGGCTCTGCCTGAACCAAAGTGAGAGGACCTATGTGGTAGCTTTCACATATGGAGGGTTACTGAAATTCAATCTCCTTAGAGATTATTGGCACATCAAAAACAAAAATTAGAGTAGAACATAACCAAACTTGGTCACTCTACTTGGGATGATTTTTGACACAGAATGAGCATATGTTCTAGGCCAGACATAAACTACCAAATATAATGGGAAAATGATTTTAACCTTCATTTAAAAATAAATATTAAACAATAGAGGGCCAAAGGGAAGAGTTAAATATTTTGATTTAAAGAGTAAAATGCAAACACATTTTATATAGGCAACATTTATACATCTATAGGAAAATAACACATAAAATATGCAATAGGGTGTGTTATTTGTAGGGTAGAACAAGGTAGGATAAGTATTGATAAAATAGTGGTGTGATGGTGTGGTTCTAAAACAATAGGATTTATTTCAATAATCATGACATCATTCATTGCAAATATGTAGAAAACTAAAATACAAGCTAAGGAAGCTAATTGGAATGATTTGCATCCATTAGTGCCAATAAGATGCAAACATTATAATGATTATTAAAACACTAAAGAATACAAAATAAGTAGAGATTCAAATCCTTTTTCTTATCAAGTCCATAAACCTAGGGTTTGCTTAAGAGGTTATCAACAACACATTTCTAAATCAAAAGTAGATAGGGGTTTATAACCTACATCTATGTCTAAGATGATAACTGTTCATAAGCATTAAACCAAATATCCATTAAGAATAACATGTTAAACATATTATTTCATTTCATTAATAGTAAATATTAAAAATTAAAGATTTTTTTCATTATCTTGCAATTAAAGTGTACATCATTGTTTCAAAATGTGATCATGGGGAAAAGCATGCTGATCTTGCTCTTCAACATAGGAGACATAGACATGATCTCAAATATTTTTAATGGCTATATAGCTTTAACCACCTCACAAAGAGAGACAAGACACACACAATAAAAGAATCCCAAATTTTGAAAGAGCTTAAGACCTAGATAAAATAACAACCAATAATAACCTTTAAAAAGAGGACAAAACCCATTTTTACACAAATTTGTCACCCCATTTTTTTTCAATATTGAAAACTTGTAATCAGATCTAAAATTTCTGCCAAGATGATTCAAATGGAAAATTCTCTTTGACATTCCTAAAATCTCATGCATTTGCAAGGAAATGATTCTAGTAACCACATCTACATGTAACAATGAGATTTGAAACAAACCCTTGATCTCCTTGGTTATAAATCTATTGTAGTCAAGTTTGATGGAGAATATTCCCCTAAGAAAAAAAATCAAGTCTTTGACTTCATGTGTAATCACTTGGCCATGCCTTTGACCACTTATTTATATAGATGGAAACTTCTAAATAGCTACTCTTACTCTTATGCACACCAAAGAATGCCTATTGCCTTATGATGATTGGATTGGAATACTCTGATTATGTAGGATTCATATCCATTTGATAAATATACTTGGAATGGCTCATCTTGTCCAAAAAAACCCTAAAACATTCCTTATATGGAGTTTCTCAACAAAACCAAAATATTAAAAAAATTAAGACTGAAATCATTTTACCTTTTTTACCTCTTACTTCAACATTCATTTCCACACTTGCCTTTTTCCCTTTAGAATTTTTAGGGTTGCTACCAAAATTTTATAATGCTAAAGTGCATTTTTTTTCACTTTTTAGCCTTATGGGGATCTTTGGGTCACATTTCAAGTTTTACACCTCCTTTGTATGGTGGTTCAAACCCCAACTAAAAATTTTCAAGTTGCCAAAAATTGAAAAGTAAGTAGCACATTTGTAATTTGAAATTTTTCATCTTGTAATTTTTAGTCATAGTTCACCTTAAAGTTCCCCCACAGACTGGGGAGATTCAATTGTAATTTACAATTTGTAATTTTTCAAACTGTAACCTGGAGTTAGAGTTCCCCTGAAATGTTTCCCTATGGAGCTCAAAAATTTAAGTCCAATTTAACATTTACAAAAATGAAAAATTACAATTCGCTCAAAAAATTCTACCTCGAATTCCTTCATGTTGAATTTATTATTTTGATTTGACTGGTGGGATTAGGAGGTTGGACTGCATATTACAACTTGAATTTTTATGAAGTGCATTTCACTCATTTCTTTTTTAATTCACATTTCCATAGATTTGGGAAATCTACATGAAATTTATAATTATAGAAAATGTCAAGTTGCATTTGGCATTGAAAGTTATGCTTCTACATTTTGATTACATGTATGTCTTGTCAGTGGTGAACATCTAAGTGCAATTTTCAATTTGTACATTTAAAATATTTAAAATCACATCTCCCTTTAAATTTTCCCATCGACCTCCAATTGAGACTAACTTTTCTTCCATTCCAACATTATTCAAAAATATACCCTATAGAATATCTTTCTAAAAGCCAATTCTTTCTTTATAACATTTATATTTCTTCTCATCTGCTTTATATTTATAAAGTATTTATGAGGATGTAAAATATATGTAATATAATATTTGAATCAACTTCAAAAATAACCTTGAGCCCTCTAACAAGTAAGCCATAATTTTCATTTCATTTTTGGGTAAGACACCAATTTCAAATGGATGCTACGGTCCAATTTGATTATGCTCCACTGAATGTGTAGCCTCATTTGGGTCAATCTCCACATAATCACACTTTCTATCTTGATTCAAATCTTGAGACACTATGAACTTAAAATAATCCATACCATATTTAATTTTAACTTGAATGTCCTTTTAATTACCTAAGCTTGTCTGCTTAGCTATCCTTGTAACATCGACCCCTTTCTTAAGATTACTTTCCATGCATGAGATTTTACCATCTACAAATTCTTGACTTCATAAAGCCTCTTTATTAAAAACAAGTTTATAAAAAACCATCATCTCATCACTATTAATAGTTCCAAAATCTTGATGACCATTAGTTGTTACTCATGAATTGGCACTCTCATTTTGATGATTGCTAGTAGAATAAGCACAGTTTCTCCTTGTATTTGAATTATTGGAAAAGAAAAGATGATTACTATCACTATAATTTTCTACACATTTTGATATATACACATCAGCCTAATTTAAATAAGATTTATTTGTCCAATTAGAATCAACCCTATCATAAGAAGTATCATTTTGTTTTCTTGATAAAGGATGAAAATCTAACGAACATGTGCTAGATCTAGGTCCATTACATCAATATTAGGGCCCATCAATAAGATGACCCTAATTAAGAAGATATCCACCACATATACCAAGACCACGCCCATCATCATCACTACTATTTCTCTTTCATTGTAGTGTGTACACTATGAGAACACTCTACAACTATGTATTCCATGTACTTATCCTTGAAAAATCTATCCCAAAGTTATACCTATGAATCTCTAGATTTTGGAACCAAGTCTTTGACCAAAAATACCTAGCCATCAATAATTCAATGAAATTGGATGTGCGCTACCAAGGGGTATTTTAAAAACAATGTTCCAAGGAAATATTTAAACATATGACACTTACCTTCATATCCGCATGCAATCACTTTACTCATTATATATAATTGTCATAGGTCTTATAGCTTTAGAATATATATTTTGGAATTTGTGGGCTTGGGAATATCAATTACAACCTATGATTTTCAAATTAAATATTTTATTTTTCCATTAAAAGCCTCACCAAGATTTTGAACTATATATGCATATTGTAAGTTAGAAAACTTGCTAAGTTGTACTTTTACATTATTTCTCTACCATTATTTTTCATAAAGATCTAGAAATCCAATTATATTTTGTAAGTTAGTAAACATGCTAATTTGAATCTTCACTTTAATTCCCTATTGTCCTCTTTTATTATCCTTTCCTATGGGTTCTGCGGCTAGGCACATAATTTTACCATCTTTATATGCCACACTATCTAAGTTTGAAAGGATGAGTGCAAGGGATGTACAAATGTGAACCAACACTTCATTGGTTCTATTGTTAGGGATTAAACATTGAATCTTATATCATTTGTTTCCAAGGAATATTATAGAGAGTTGTAAATAAGTTAGGGTTTAAAGTTCTATTCCTATATCTTTGTTCATATGTTGTCTTGGCCATCAATACCATAACACTTTATTGGTGTTATTGTTGGGAAGAAGATCTTGATTACTTGTGATACTGGGACTCTTGTAGATAGCTATATAAGTCTAGTTTTGAAAATTTATTTGCCTATTATATGATGATTTATTACTTTGGACTATGAACTATGTAACAATACATTAGGGACATTATTAGGGACTTGAAAAAAATGATAAATTGACATCTATTGAATTATTACATGGAGCTGATTATTTGTTCATGTTACAAAGTGATTTACCTTTTCACATGAATCTAGGATTTTTAGTGCCTTTGTTTTCATCTCTCATCACTAATTTTAGGAAATTATAATTTTAGTCCAACATATCATCCAGTTTCAAGAAGGATCAGGGCCCATTTTTAATACTTCTTTTAGTTGTGAGTGTTCTTTTCTTTTCAAATCTAGGACTAAGGTCATACCTCAAAGGTGAATCATCAAATCAGCTATTATCACCCTTAAATGTTTATCAAAGAATAAGGAGACAAGTTTGGATGCCAATGGAAGGGAAAGTTCAATAACAAAGGAGTGTTTGGAATTTCAAGATTTTGGTACACCTGAACTTTAATTTGTTGAACTTCCTATTATTTAAGATTATCATATATCTCCTAATCACTTAGAATCATATAGTCCAATTTATTACTTGACACTTTCTAAACTAGTTGAATCTCCTCCTAGGTTTGATCACTCAAGGCCACCTTATTCACCCCCTCATAGACTTTTTCCATTTGATATTGAACCCACGATTGAACCAATCATGAGGCATAGGGATATAGAAGAGAATGAATGTCTTGAATTCTAGTTTACCATATTTAGATGAATTTATTCTGATTAAATGAAAGGTTATCGTAATGAAATTTACAATAAAGTAAGGAATCACCTTCCTAAATTTCAAGGGAATAATGCAATGACTAGTGATGAACATTTATGGGATTTTCACATTATTATTAAAATTATGAGGTTGAGCATGAGGATGTTTAAATAATTTGTTTTTTCACACACTGGAAGAATATGATTGTGAGTGGTTCAATTACCTTCCCCATTCATGCATTAATTCATGGGAAGGAATGAAAGATGTTTTTAAAATTTAATATGGTGATATGATTGATCCTAGGTTTCTTTTGATAGAATTTGAAAACTTTAAAAATAAAATTAATGAGTGTGTGTAGGAATTTAATACATGCTTAAATAAAACTATAATGGGGCTACTTGAGAACATCAAACCTAGTGATATAACATATATGATTAAACATTCTGATGACTTTGACAAGAAGATAGCATACTACCTAAGGGATAAGGCTCCTAGAAACCTAAGATTGGAATTCAATATGGCCATTTGAATTGAAAAAAATCTAAAGGATGTGGGTAAACCTTGAACAATTAGGATGATGTGAAGTTAAATATTCCTAGAAAAAACATAGTCTACTAAGATAACCAACAATTTAGAAACTATAAAAACTCTGGCCTCTACTTTCAAAGAGATGTCCTACAAGATGGATAGAGGTGAGAATGGGTTGCCTCATAGGTGTACAAGTTAGGAAGAAGATCCAAATTATAATCAAACACAATGGAGACAACCTTTCCACATTAAATATTATCATATAGGGAAGAGGCCTATCTATGATAAAAAAAATGATAGAAATCATAATAGAGGAATTGGAAAGGAAGTGCCTAATTCATTGAATTATAAAGTGAATGTTTTAAATTATAATCTTTACATTGATTGGTGTGATAAATGCTTCCTTCCCCATCTTCCCTGTGATATCTCTAAATAGATTGATGAAGACATAGATGAACCTAAGTCTGAATCTGATGATGATGAGATTTTGATACTTGATTATGAAGTCTCTAAAATTAAAATGTCTACCTCCATTGAATTATTAAGTGATACTATTATTTATCAAATTTTTATTATAATATGAAAGGTATGTGTCCCAACTCTCAAAGTTGTTTGTGATGTTAATATGACATAAGCATATGAGTTACCAAATTATGATTTTTAATTTTTATAGTATATGATGATTAAGAAATATGATTGGGGAATTCCTTTAGTTGAGGTTAGGCAACTCATAATTAATGCATCAATTTCCCAAGAGAAATAATATTGCCTAAGAATCAATAAAAAATTTGTTGCTCCTTAAGACACTACCCTTACAAATCTAAGGGTAGGGGATGAAAGTAAGTATATAAAAAAAACTATAGTACTCATTAGTTACTCTAATCTATAACATATTTCTCAAATTATTAAAACAAGAGATTATCCAACTAAGAATTTAATAACTTTGTTGTCTATTATCCCAAATGGTGTGAATGATGTTGAAACAAATTCATCGTTAAAGACTATTGTTAAAAACTCTAATCCATCCCAGTTTATTTCACCTACAACTTTGAATTATTGTATTCTATTTAAGTGTGTTTTCACCATTCCTCCTAATACTCATCTTCCTCATTATAGCATGTGTGATTCGGCCTAGGTTTCCATTCAATTAAATATCACCGTGCCACTTTTTGAGTTATTGTGAATACTAAACATAGGAAGAGGGCATTTGAATACTTATAATTTGGTGAGAATGAAATTTAAAATGAGATGAATCTACCCCAAATACCCGTAGATAATGAAAAATAATCAAATTAGGTTATTTAACCAGCTCTAAAGGTCTATTTGGGGACTGCATTAATGCAATATTAGTTGAATGTGGATCCATTTTACACAACCCTATTGATTAATTATTTGATTGTTCACAAATTGATGTTTGATTCCATAGACTCTTTCAAATTGATGTTCCTAAGTTTCCGAAATGATCTTAGAGTAAAACTAACATTATCCTTTGGTAAGTTGTATGCCATGGATTCATGAGAGTTGCCAATTGTTGGATAAGTTGAAGGGGTAGTAGTGTAGTTGGTAGTTCATCCAAATAACTTTTTGAATATGGACATACTATTTTTGGTTTGATCACCTAAGTGGGGGATGATACTATCATGAAAATAGGCTGCTAGCATGGGTGGAAGTGTGTATATGTACCTTTCTTACAACACCATTCCTTTGGAGGGTAAGATGTTCAAACATCATAGGGAGCCAAAAATGTCGCATGTATTTAAAGATCTAAAGAAATCATTAAATTAAGGTTTGAAAATTGATTTAGAATTGGGTAAATTCATTGGGAATGTGGATGTTGTTGAATAGCCTCCTGATCTTGATGTTAGATTTGAAAATGAAAGTGTCATTTGGAAAATGTCATTTTACAGGGATTGCTCCAATCTTGGAAATAGATATGGGGTTGTCTTTATGCCCATAATGTGAAATATTTATAATTTTATTTCAATATTTCCTTTTAGTGAACAAGCAATACTAACAATTATGATTCACTCTTGTTTGGTTTATAGATTGCATACAAACAGATAATTACAAGTTTGATTTGTAAAGGTGATTCTGAGCTAGTGGTTAAGCATGGATGCAATGCTTATGTCACCAAAAATAAAAGGTTGAAATAATATAGGAAAATTTTATGGGATTTTTTAGAGTTATTTGATGCATTAAACATTTAATATCATGATAGAAGTATCAATGAATAAGATAATGGACTTATAGGGTTAGGTGCTAAATTTGAAATTGAAGATATGAACCCATACTATCAGTATCAAGTGGAGGTGCTTGTTAGGCCTTTAATCCCATACAATAATCATCATTGACAAGTTTTTGATGATGATGTATAGATAAATATGTTTATAAATTATGAAATTGAGTTTCAAGATCAACTTATAAAAGTTAAATCCATGGTTCAGACTTATGATGGGAAGGAAACCTTGTTTGGGAAGGATATAAATTAGTTGAATAAAAACACTCTCCCTAGGGGATTGGTGAGTTTAGAAGCATATTTTAATGGAGTGATCTGAATTAAAAATCAATACTCATTTATTTCCAAAGATGTGATTGAGTGTAATTTGGGCTCTAACGAACACCCTAGGAAAGTTTTGGTGGGTACTTGCTTTAGTGTAGCAAAAAAATAAGCTTATGTGAAGTTGTTGAATAAGTACAAGATTGTTTGGCCTAGTTGTATTCTGAGTTAAAAGCATATAGGGAATATTTTATTAGCATGTCATCCCATTTCATCCTAACAAGAAGGCTTTTACATATAAACAAAGGCCTACTAGCCCATATTGAGAAACACGATGCTTGATAAGTTAAATAGGCTAAGAGATGGTGGGATTATTTAGCCCATCAGGTACTCATCATGGGTGGAAAATTTAGTCCCTATAAGAAATAAAAATGGAGGCATCCACTTGTGTGTGTAGTTTTGAATTTTGAATAAAGATTTTTTAAAGGATAATTACCCCTTGCCTAATATGGACAACATGCTATAAAGTGTTACAAGATAATAATTATTATCTAGTTTACATGGTTTCTCAAGGTATAACCAGGTTATGGTGAAGGAATCTAAGAGACCCAAGACCACATTTACAATGACTTGGGGAACATATGTTTATATGAGGATGCCATTTGGGATAATTAATGTTAGTGAAATGTTCCAATGATCTATAGATGTTACCTTTGTAGGGGTGATTAATAGGTTTATATTTGTGTGTTAGGATGATATTATCATGTACTCCAAGATGAAAAAATAACATTTAGAGCATCTATTGTAAGTTTCCATTAGATGCAAGTAGTTTAGAATTTTCCTTAATCCTAATAAGTGTCACTTCAAAGTATACAAGGCTAATTTGATGGGACATATAGTGTCTATGGATAGTGTCATGATTGATCTTGAGAGGGTAGAATCCATTGACAAACTACCTATCCCATAGTCAAAAATAGGAATGTAGTTCTTCTTTGGAAAAATCAACTTTTTAAGGAGGTTTGTGTCTATTTTTTTAGAGATTACTCTACCTATTACTTCCATGTCAGATAAATACCAAACCATTACGTGGGAGGAGAAGGTCATGTAATCATTCAATGACATCAAAGGATCCTTAAAATCTACCCCTATTTTGGTCAGCCTCGATTACATAAAATAATTTCAAATATTCTCTTTTGCATCTCATAATACTATTCTTGTTATCTTATTTCAAAAAAATGATGATTGTCATGAGTAGCCCATAGCTATTCTTAGCAAGGCTATGAAAGGTTATGAATTTAGTTTACCATCATGGAAAAATAAGCTTTTTATTATTAAAGGTTGGTAAGATGTTCGGACCTTACATTCTAAGTTTTAAGATTATTGCTTATGCCCTGCATATAATGGTGAAGGTCATCTTGACTTACATTGAAACAAACATCAAGAGATGTAGGTAGGTTAACAAGTTATAATGGTACGACATGGATATTATGACCACCAATCTATTGAGAGGGATGGGTCTAACTAAGCTCATGGTTGATATAAAATTTCAAGCCATTGGGGTTAACACTATTATTCTTAATGTTGATGATTATTTGAGTCAAACTAGCATATCTCTATTGTATAAGAACATTATTTACTACATACAAAATATAAATTTCCCCCTTGATTTGGATAAGAACCAAAGGAGAAATCTAAATATTGTTTACCAAAAGTATCTCTTGACTGAAAGTGGACTACAATGTAATAATCCAAGTAGGGTTCTCCTAAGATGCCTCATAGAAGAACATATTGTTTATATGACTGAGGACATTATTAGTGGATTATGTGGTGGCCACTTTTCACCTGAAGTCACAGCTCATAAAATTCTAAGAGCTAGTAATTTGTGGCCATCATTATTCAAGAATATTGCTTAGAAAGTCAAAAAATGAGAGAAATGTCATTGCTTTCCTTTAAGGTTGAAAGCTTCTGGTTTTATTTCCTTACAACATTTGATAATTGAAGGCCCATCAATACATTGCAAAATGGATTTTTTTTGGGAAATCATTGATTCATCAAGAATTGGACATAGGTAGATATTGTTTTTAATTGATTACTCTATGAAATGGGTTGAGGCAGTACCTACAAATAAGGATATACACTAGGTGATTATGGAATTTCTATTGAATCAAATTATCTATAGATTTGATGTGTCTACCAAATTAATTTATATTAATGCAATGAGATTTAGAGATAAACCATTGGTGGTAATGTGTAAAGAGTATGGGATCACATTGAATTATGCATCCAATTATAACCCTCATGGGAATGGGAAAACAGAATTTAGTAATAATAACTTGCTCAAAATTAGTAGATGAACTTTGAAAGTAGAAAAGAAAAGGGGGGGGGAGTTTATCTAAAGTTTTCCTTGTGGGATGATAGGATCATGCCTATGAAAGATATAATAAAAATCCATTTTGATCTTGTTTATAGATCTAAATATATTTTACTTATGAATTTATAGTTTCCAACCTATCAGTTCATGCATCAGCGAGAGGAAGATGATGAAATCAACCACTATGAAATAAAAATTAACCAGATCATTAAGCTTGATAAAAATAGACACAAATCTCATGAAATACACCTCATATTAAATGAAAAAATCAAGATAATATTCAATAGGAAGCTAACTCTAAGGACTTTTCAAGTAGGTGATATGGTTCTACTTTGGGATAGTAGACATGAGGGGATAATGCAAGCATGGCTAATTTAATGCCTTGTGGATGGGTGATTATTCCATTAATTGTAGGATTAGGGATCATACTTTCTTATTGAGAGACCTGGATGTTGAGATACTAGAAATGCAAGTTAATGGTAGACATCTAAAGCATTTTTTTACTTAGTTTGTGATTGTGTCCAATATTTTATAGTGTACAGTTTTATTATTCTAGTACTTTTTTGTCCCTCTATATTGGGCCTTATTTGTGTAGTTATTTTTCATGTTTTTATCATGTGTTCATTTTTAGATCCTCGTGATCTATTTTTTTGGTCTCCCTTTATCTAATTGAGCTTTGGTGGGTGTTCATTATGAATTTATCATGTTTATTAACTTTTTGGTGCAAGGGATTGGCTTATGGTCTTATTTCATTGGGTTATTTTCACACCTTTAGGGGGTATACATCCTCAAGTGAGATCTAGGAAAATTAAATATTTGATTTTTACGTTAAAAATCATGTTAGGATTAAAAACTATACATTCATATTACAAGTAAAACAACTTTATAAGTTGTAATTTCACATTATTCCTCCACCATTCTTTCCATCGAGATCTAGAGATGAAATTGAATTTTTCAAGTTAAAAAACATTCTAAATTGTGTCCTGGCTCTAATTCTCCACCATCCTCTTTTTTTGTCCTTTCGTATGATTTCTAGGGTTGGGTACGTAATTTTCAAGTTTCTTTTTCTATACTTGTTTTGAATTATAATATTTATGCCATACATTTCACCACACTTTTCATAGGCCCGCCCTTTACCTTGTCATCACCTAATATTTGTTTTAAAACCTTTACTTTATTTAATTTTTGCCTCCACATGGGTAAGTTATGTCCTTTATTAGACTAATGAAACATTGGTGTTGGCTTTTAACATCTACGTGGCCTCATGCCTCCACAATGAGTTCTATAATTTTACAAATAGTTTGCAACCTATGTTTTTACTAATTGTGCTTTACACATTGCATTCTAAGATAAAAGTTCTACTAGACATTTCTTACCTCATATGCAATTGCAAATTGGACAAACTTCTCCCACAGGATTGGGAGATATAACTATAGTTCACAATTTACAAATGTGCAAAGTTGTTTTGGGCATTTAAATATCCATCAAACTCCCATATGGAACCATGCCCTTACCTTTTATAATATTTAACTATCTTTACACCTCCATAATTGGTTCCATA
>JARHVA010009137.1:142500-197500 GCA_037957365.1 Torreya grandis | reverse complement strand
ATATATCCAATTTATAAATTAAGTATTTGTAACTACATTATGTAAAGATTTTATATTATGAGTTATCTATTAAAATAGTTTTAAAAATAAAACATACTTACTTCGAGTTGTTGTGTTCTTCATTTTTTATACCATTTCTAAATAATCAAGGCATGAAAATAATGATGAGAGGGAGTGTATGTGGATTTATGACATTTTTATCTATGAATTAAAAAATTTATTTACTTTTCCTCACACAACCTAGAGAATTATGAGGTAAATAATAAAGATACTAGACTTTTTTAATCGTTGTATCCAAAGAAGAATAAAATATATCATAAAATAGTCAAATAGATGTCAAAAATAGGGTTAAAACTAGGTTATGATGGTAAAATGGGAAAAAATTGAAATATCACACTATTACCTCCATCGCCACTTTGGATGCCACTCTAAGTTATGTCAAATAATCCCAAAATGTGACATCATTACATGACATTATATATTTAGTTTTCAAAATAATAATAATAATAATAATAATAATAATAATAATAATAATAATAATAATAATAATAATAATAATAATAATAATAATGTGTATCAATTTTAGTTCAAAACATATAATATTACACAATATAAATAATAAAATTTTATATAAAATACAAGTTTATGGAATATAATGTTGCTTATGGTGAATGTATTACTCTTAAAAACATGTTCTAAATTTCATTGTTTTCCCATCCAAATATATAAAGGTTGAGCCCTTATTAGATGTTAAACATGTTATCCTTGAATTTAACAGGCTCAATTCATGGGATAACCCCTA
Organism: Torreya grandis; assembly: GCA_037957365.1. Lineage (NCBI taxonomy): Eukaryota > Viridiplantae > Streptophyta > Pinopsida > Cupressales > Taxaceae > Torreya > Torreya grandis. The sequence goes on along the minus strand of JARHVA010009137.1, from coordinate 196,698 downwards.
TGAAACTTGTTCATTTCATAACCCATGAGCTCTAAGCATTAAAAATGAGGCAAATTATTACCTTATTAAATTTGTTTTTCTTCTTTAGAATGGATTTTTTTAAGGGAAGTTTCTCTTCTGATGTAGTTTGAAGAATTTTCTCTGATTTACACCTTTTCTAGTTTGGTGCAAATCAGAGAATTTTTTTTGAACCACACCATTATCTCCACCAGTAGAAAAATTATTTGATACTGCACTTATAATAATTTTCATTATCAATAGCACTATTTTTATATGATTTTTCACATGCAAATTCAGAGTTTTTCTCCACTCCTACACCTGGACCCACCACTACGTTGGTAATTAATTTTGCATTAATTAACCTCTTATATATATTTTAACCCAATAAATTCATCTTTAACATTTATCATTTCCTTTTTCAATCATGATTACACCCTCTATCATCATTTTTGAGGTCGATTTCACCCTTCCTCATCATCTTTGATTTGTTGTTTTGGTCAATTTTTCATGCCCTAGGGTTCTTCATCATCATTCATGTTCATTGTAGCTTAGGTAAATCTTTGATTTTTCTTATAATTTTCTTATCTTTATTATTTTTTCTTCATTTTTTCTTTTTCTTAGAGTTTATCTTTTCAATTTCAATTTTCCCCTCAGTCCCAAGTTTAAATTTCTCTTGATGCAAATTTGATGTTTGTCTCCAAGATGCACCAAGGAGTGTCATTCACCAAATCTCATTTTGGTGCACTTAGGAGACAATTATATGAAGTGTATGTACCACAATTTTGGTGTAATTCAAAAAAAATTCTCTGAAGTACACATTGCTCACCTTCTCAGTGCACTTTAGAGAATTTTCTCTGAAGTGCATGTAGTCTGGTCCACTTTAGATAAAATTTTCTGAAATGCACATTTCATACCTTTTGGTGCACTTCAAAGATTTTTTTTCAAAGTGCACACCTTTTGGTGAACTTTGGAAAAAATTCTTTGAAGTCCATGTTAAGCCCAATTCGATGTAGTTTAGAAAATTTCTTCTGAACTACACCAAAACCATCACTCAGTGCAGTTCAGAATTATTTTCTTGAACTACACCTTTTCTAAAAATGAGTAAAATTGCTAACTCTGGGGAATCAAAATTAATTTATTAGACACTTAATCAATGTTAGAATATTCTATAGCCAAGAGAATAATGAATTATAAATTTTAAGGTGCATTTCCTTCATCTACATTAGATTGTAATGTAGATCAAATTAGAAATACAAAGATTGTGCATGTTAACATGGTCAAATTATTGCAAAGGTTGGGAAAAGATCCTATTGCTCCACATATGCAACCTATTATTAACAATGAGATACACCTAGTAGTTGTATTTCTTATTTCAGCTCAAGATGTAGAGTTTATCTTAACAACTGCTGCTCACCTTGATAAAAAAACAAGGGTAGTTAAGGATGCTAGTGGAAAAGTGGTAATTTGACAGGATGCCAAATACTTTGATAAATTTTTTCATCTTTTAGACATTGGGGAATTATTAGATATAAGTGTGGCAACAACCCAAGAATATTATGCTAGGAATCCTGATAAATACAAGAGGCACACTAATGTAAATTGGCTGAAGGCAACAAGACATTCATTTGCAAGATGGCCAAAAAGTTTTCATCAAAGTGAATTTATGGAGTAAATAGGAGATTTAATTACTCTCCTAAGTATGGTCAAAGGTCTTCCTACATAAAATATCTTTCAATAATAGATGTATCAATACATTTTTATCATTAAGAAAAATAAGCAGAGAATCTATTGGGGAAGTGAGATTAGTGATGCCATATGCCACTAAATTTCTAAAGTAAGTTAGTCTCTCAAGTTATATATGACTTCTTATCTAGTGTATGCCATATCTTGCATGAAGAATTTTCTAAGACTATCCAGTGTTGGTGAATGTAAGAAAGTTCCTATTTATGAATATTATCCATAGTTGACCCTCAAAGAAGGTATCAAACATTTTAAAAGAGTTAATGATGCATTATGATACAAATTAATTTGTATTTTTGAAAAATAATTAGACAAGAAAAGGGTTTTAGATTAGGCATGGTAAATAGTGAACAAGATTGGTTACATTTTCCTTCAGTTCCCAACTTTGACCTACATTAGGGTAGGTGGATTTAATGAACAACATTACATGCTACCTAATTACCCAGGTGATAAATTGATTTCAATAGAGATTTGTAGACAAATTATGACCATACACAAGAATAAATTAGATGCACATAAAATAGGATGCAACTTTCCTATAAGCATTGGTTGGTACACCATTTCAACCTCTCCTAAAGTTAAGATAATAGAAACTAAGATGCAATGGATCATCGTTAAAAGGTATAAAATTAGAAAAGATTTTGAATATAGAATGATGAAGGAAATTTTAAGCACAAAATATATTGAGAGGTGGGTGAATAAGTATTTTAAATATCCTTTATTTAATCTGATTTCTTTTCTTTAACCACTTAATCATATATTCAAGATATGCAATAAAGTTGAAATAATAATTTGCACCACATGAGAGAGAGAGAGAGAGAGAGAGAGAGAGAGAGAGAGAGAGAGAGAGAGAGAGAGAGAGAGAGACTAGATTTTTATGTGGAAACCTAAAGTGGGAAAAACCATAGAGAATAATCTCAAGTATATGAATGAGAACCAACTCAAAATGCAATGTTCGTAAGCACAAAATTATATGAGCACCAACCCTTTTGCTGAGCACCAACACAACAACTATTTGTGAGCACTAACGCACATGAGCACTAGTGCACAAGAGTACCAATTCATCTTGTTTATAAAACACAACTATCTCTCAATGTTGATAACTCAACAAATGATAAACTGTACAATATCTCCTACTTTTCTCTCTTCGAAAACAAATACAAACCATGCACTCTCTTGCATATTAAAAATGTCTTCTCAAGACTTTATTTATAGCTTTCCAAATGAACTTTGGCCTTCACCCTTTTTGACCCTTCAATCCTCATGGAAAATATTACCAAACTTGCATGACCCTTCTTATCCTTGCATTTTGAAAAGTCATATGGTGACCCTTCATAAACAAAAGCATCCTTTCCACTTTTTTCTTTATCTTGGTGATTTTTTGTATTCATCAAAGTGTCCCTTCATGAAAAAAAGCACCATACCTCTTTTGTCTTCACATGGTGACTCTTGGAATTCCTCAAGGTGACCCTTCATGAGAAAATACATCCCATTCCTCTTTCGTGTTTTATCCCATGACTCTTTGACTTCTCCATGGGCCTTCTTTTGAATTATATGTAACCAAAAATATATTCATTAATATTAAATAAATATTAACACTCATTAGCCAATATATGAATATTAAAAACACTATTAGATTTAATACGGAATTTATCACCAATAATGCTAGACCTTTGACATTAATGACAATATTTCAAACAATATCCCCCTTTGTCATTGATGATAACCTCAAACGGAAACTACCACATCCTTAAACCTGCACATATTACCATCTAAAAAGAAACATACAGTAACTCCCCCTTACTGTAGCAACTAGTATCTGTTCATTATACCTAATTTTGCACCTACACTTGTACTTTTTATTCTCCCCCTTTGACATCAATAGCAAAGGGGCTGCCTAGAGCTAACACTTATCTCCCCCTTAATTAATGCTAAACCTAAATGGCAGGAAGTAAAATAAATTACTCCCAACTTCTCTCATAGATACTCAAATGTATCTTTTGGTAGTGCCTTGGTGAAAATATCTACAATCTACTTTGTAGTACTGATATATTCCATCTTAACCTTATTGATCTGCAACTTGCTCTCTCAAGAAGTGATATCTAATCAGAATATGTTTTATTATTGAATGCATCACTAAATTCTTTGAAATATTTATAGCACTTATGTTATCACAAAAAAATAAAATAGGTTTATCATACTTTACCTTGATATCTTCCAATGTTTGCTTCATCTAAAGCACTTGAGTACAACACAATACTATTGCAATATATTCTAATATAGTTTTAGAAAGTGATACTAAATTCTACTTCTTGCTTAGCCATGATACTAATCTATCATTAAGGAAGAAATCTCTGCCACTTGTACTCTTTTTGTCATCTAAGCACCCTACCCAATTTAAATCAATATAAGCAACCAAAGTGAAATCTCTACTTGTGGGATACCGTAATCCATAATCTAATGTCCCCTTAATATATCAAAATATTCTCTTCACAAACTAAACATGACTATTTTTTGGAGATGACTAAATCTTAAAACCATACCTACTACATGCATGATGTTTGTCCTTGATGATGTCAAATATAAAAGACTACCAATCATAGATCTATACAAAGATTGGTCTGTAATAAGTGAATCTTCATCCTTGCTCACCTTATTTCCTTTACTCATTAGTGTGCCAACTGTTGCACAATCCTTATAACCAAATTTTATTCAACCTTTTCTTGGCATATTTATTCTGAGATATGAAAATTCCTTTATCTAATTGAAATATTTACAATACTAAGAAAAATGACAATTCTCCAAGCATAGACTTCTCAAATTCTTTTTGCATTCTATCAAAAAATTATTTTGTCATCTTTTCAATATTTCCTCCAAAAATGATATCATCAACATATACTACAATAATTAATTGATGCTCACCTTCTATTTTGATGTAGATATTACTATCACCAAATCCTCTCTTGAAATCTTGATCTTGCAAATACTTATCAAGTGTTGCATACCAAGCTCTAGGAGTTTGTTTCAATCCATATAATGCTTTCTTCAATTTGCATACATGGTTACTAATATTTGAAATAATAAAACTCTCGAGCTGCTCAATGTATACCTCTTCTTCAAGATTCCCATTCAGGAAGGTAGATTTTGACATCCATCTGAAACACTTTGAAATTTTTAAACACTACATATGCAAGAAACATTCTAATAGCCTCTTACCTTGGCACTAGTGCAAAATTTTCTTCAAAATCTATTCCCTCAATCTAATCATATCCTTTACATACTAATCTTTCTTTATTTCTGGTCACTTCTCCATTTTCATTCAACTTATTTCTATAAACCCATTTTGTTCCTATCACATTGTGATATTTTAGTGTAGGCACTAATTCCCAATTATCATTCTTTTCTATCTGATTTAATTATTCATCCAGATACTTAATCCAATGCTTATCATGTCTACCTTCTAAAAAATTTCAAGGCTGAATTTTATATAACAAAGAGAAATTAACTTACTCAGATTCACTTACCATCATTCTTATGCTATAAATTCCTTCATTTATGTCTCCAATGATGCAAATTTCACTATGCTTTCTTTGAACATATTTGGATGGAGTTTTGGTGCCTTTTTTCTCCTTTTCCTCTTCATCTGAATCTTCAAAACATTCCTCTTAAATGATTTCAGGAATGTCTACTAGATAACTAATTCTTTGTGTTCCATCTTCTTCTATCCTGACACTGGCACTTTCAACAATTTTCTTGGTTATTTTCTTATAAAATTTATTTTTGTAATAATAAATAAAAAATATAGCTTCGTCGACTCTACATTCAAACTTACCAAGTTTTTCATCAATTCTGTTTATGAAACATCTACTACCAAAAACTCTGAAATAATCAACTATTGTTGGTTTATCTTTCCATAGCTCATAAGTATTCTTGTCACTATTGACTCTCAATAATGCTCTATTATAAATATTCACTACTATAGCAAATACCTCACTCCAATATTTATCTGCTATCTTGGATTCATTTAGCATCGTCCTCACCATCTCCTAAATTGTTATATGTTTCCATTTAACTACTCCATTTTGCTATAGAGTTATGGATCCTGAATAGTGTCTCTTTATTCCATGATCTTCACAAAACCTAATAAATTGATCTAACATGAATTATCCTCTTTGATATGATCTTAGACACTTAAGATTCAATCTAGTTTCATTCTCAACTAATACTTTCCATGCTTTGAAATGTCTAAAATCTTCTGATTTTTGCTTTAAAAACATTACCGAAGTCATACATGAAAAATCATCAATAAACAACATGAAATATTTCTCACCTTGAATACTTTGAGATCTCATATGTCTACATAGGTCAGTGTGAACAAGTTTTAGCATGTGAGTGGTTGAGTACTCTATTGTTTTGAACTACCCTCTAGCCTAGTTTCTATGCTAACAAGGTTCACAAAGCATGTAAAATGGCTTTGTAATCTTTGGAATATTTATGAATGCTTATTTTTTGTTGATATTGAAAATATTTTTAAAATTTATGTGCCCCATTATCATGTTTCATAGCCATATTTATTCAATCTAACTCAAACAACATCTTTGACCTTTGATGTCTAATAGCATATATAAGTTATTCCCTGTTCTCTAAGTATGTACAACCAATACATCTGAATATTTTTTTCTAATTTCAAAACATTATACATAAAAATATTGTATGTTCCCATAACCATAAATTTGACTTAGACTCAAAATAGTATGCTTAACACCTTCTACATATAAAACATTCTCAGTTTTAGTTCTACCATTATCCAATCCTATTGTACCTTTTCTAGCAATTTTGGTAGTAGTATTGTCTCCAAATTTCACTGTGCCACCATTGATCTTCTTCAAGGTTATGAACTTGCTCTTATCCCCTGTCACGTGCCTTGGACATCGATTATCAATGAACCATGGCTTTTCTTCATCTCTTGCATGCAAAGTTGTTTGCATCAACATAGATTTTTTAGGTTGTTTCTTTTGCCAAGAACCTATTTGAACTTTCTTATTATTGAATGGAGCCTTGAAACTCTAGTCCTTATTGACTAACTCAAACAAACTTATACAATATGAAGCTATGTGTTTGAATTTGTTGCACTTTTAACATATTATAGCCTCTTCATGAAAGCCTGATAGTGGAGCAAAAGAGTTGTGGCTTCTACTTGATTCTGCATGAATTTCCTTCTCCTTATTTCTAAAACTATTAGCTATTTTTTGACATTATAATGTCTTATTAACATATCAATTACAATAAAAATATTAACCATAAAAATAGGACATGTTTGTGTATCTCTACCCTAATTGCCTTTTGTAGCTCGGTTCCCTCTAGCCTTCTTTGTTTGAGATGTGCTTTGTATTCTTAACTTCTTTCCTTTATATTTCTACTTTTATAAGAGATTTAGCATAGCTCTTTTCTTTTGCCTTGTTTTTGAAAGTAATGAGCTCCTCTTTTTCCTTTTCAAATCCAATACCTATCTTATATGACATTGATATTTGATTTTCTAATATCTTATTCAACATATTAGTGTTATTCTAAAATTTTGAATCATTGGTTGCTCTATCATTGATTACTTTATTTGTTTTATCAAAATATACTTTTAAAGAAGTAATTTCAATAACATACCTTTCACATTCTTTACTTAATATTTTAAACTGAGTCATTAGATCTTCTTCATTATTCTTGGCTTCTTCAAAGTGTGCTTGTGGATCTTCAATTGTTTCTTTTGACTCCTTTTCATTTTTCTCAATTTGAAGCTTTAATATTTGATTCTTGTTTTTAAGAGATTTTAACTCTTCTAAGGCACAAATGAGTTCTCCTTCTAGATTCACTTCAGCTTCATCTTGTTCTTCTTCTTTATCATCTATACTTTTACTTGTAGAGGAATCTTCATGTTTGGCCATGAATAGAATCTCTTATTCTTCTGAGTCACTGACTCCACTATGTCTGGCTGAGCTAGGATCTTTAGAATACAAACTCTTCTTCTTGAATCCCTTCTTGAATTTGCCTTTAAAATTCTTCTTATATGTAGGCATTCCTTCTTCATTGTTGTCATTACCTTTATTTGGGAATTTAGCTGCAAAATATCCAATCTTTTCACAATTAAAACATTTAAAAGGTAATTTTCATTGATATTTACTTGTGCCCTTTTTTGGCTTATGAATGAATAGAACCCCATTTTCATCTTCATCATCTCTATAATTATCACTTGATTCTTGAATTTTAGCCTTTTATTTCTTTGATGTATTGAAAGCCACTTCTCTCTTTGAAGGTTTATCTTGTTCAATCTACATCTCATATGCCGTAAGAATACCATGAAGCTCATCCATCTTTAGCTTGGCTAAATTATTAATCTCATTACTTCATGAAACTTTCACATCATATCTCAATGATAGAGATCTCAAAACCTTTTGAACCATAGTCAACTCTTCAAAACTTTCTCTAAGACGTTGAATCTGATTGACTATTCGATCAACCTGTAAGAAATAACTTACTATATTTTCTTCTTCTTCCATCTTCAAACTCTCAAACTATCTTCTGAAAGTCTAAAGCTTAGCTTGTTGAACCTTTCCATCACCTTTGTAAATATTTTGAAGTTTAACCCAAGTTTCATGAGAAGAGTTACATTGCATAAATTTAAAAAAAATTCATTCACATAAACCACGTGAAATAGCATTTAAAGATTTATCATTATTATCACTTGCTTTCTTTTCTATCAGAGTAGTTACAAGTGTCTGTGGATCTTCATATTGCTCCACCACTACTTGCCATATGTTGAATCGAAAGACCATCAAATAAGTCTTCATCCTTATGTTCCAAAAAGAATAATTCATCCCATCAAACAAAGGTGCCTTATTTTTATAAAATCCTTCATGTGATATAGCCATCGTGCTTTCCTGATCTTCCTTCAAGCTGGAAAACATTTTCAAAAGGAACCTACTCTAATACCAATTGTTAAGCAAAAAATATAATAAGAGAAGGGGGTGAATCAGTATATTATATATATTGTATTTAATCTAATTTATTTTCTTTAACCAGTCAATCATATATTCAAGATATGCAATAAAAATGAAATAATAATTTGCACCACATGAGAGAGAGAGAGAGAGAGTAGATTTTTACATGGAAACCTAAAGTGTGAAAAACCACAGAGAATAATCTCAAGTATATGAATTAGTACCAACTCAAAATAGAATGTTTTTAAGCACAAAATTGTAGGAGCACCAACCCATAAGAGCACCAACCACTTACAAAATTCATGATCACTAACCCAAAAGATCACCAACCCCTCCTATGTATAAAACACAACTATCTCTCAATATTGCTTACTCAACAAATGATATAACTCTACAATATCTCCTGATTTTATTTCTTTGCAAACAAATACAAAACATGCACTCTCTTGAATATTACAAATGTATTCTCAAGCCTTTATTTATAGCTTTCCAAATGACCTTTGGTCTTCACCCTTTATGGCCCTTCAATCCTCATGGAAAATGGAATCAAACTTGCATGACCATTTGTATCTTGCATTTTGAAAAGTCATATGGTGAGCCTTCATAAGCAAAAGCATCCTTTCCTCTTTTTCCTTTATCTTGGTGACTTTTCATATTCTTCAAAGTGTCCCTTCATGTAAAAATGTGCCATACCTCTTTTTTTTTCACATGGTGACTCTTATAATTCCTCAAGGTGACCCTTCATGAGCAAATGCATCCCATTCCTCTTTCATCTTTTACCCTATGACTCTTTGACTTCTCCATGGGCCTTCTTTTGACTTATATGCAACCAAAAATATATTAGTTAATATTAAATAAATATCAACACACATTAGCCAAGATATGATTATTAAAAACATGATTAAATGCAATGGGGCCTTTATCACCAATAATGCTAGACCTTTGACATCAATGACAATATTTACAATAGGAAAAGTTTAAAGGAAATTATGTTCATGTGTACAAGATTGAGGATATTTGGATTGAATGGAAAACTAAAGAAGATGTAAGGAGAACTTATTATAATCATTTTAATGCTAATAAAATTCAAGATCTACAATTATCCATCATTCTAGATCACCTTTCTGATGATGCAAATATATTGGATCCTTCAGATGAAGGAAATCAAGTTGATTCTACTACTATTACTTAAATCCAAAGGTCTATAAAAGAATTCACATCTATAAGAGAGAGATTTCAACCCATCCTTGCAAGAACTAATGCCTAGTTGGAATCCAAAATTATCAAATTAAAATTAATCAAGATAGGGTCTGAAGAAGAATATGATGAAGACACTAGAAGGAAATGTGAAGAATTGAGTATGAAGAATAAAGAAGAGTCCTCCATATCTACTCAAAAACAAAGATTTGTATTCATGAGTAAAGGAAAGAAGAAAGACAAATAATCTACTATTGAGAAGAGTGTTCAAATAGAGATACAAGGGAAGCCAAATGTGAGTGAGGCACCACCTCAATCAATAATTTTGCAACCTCCAAATTAGTAGTCTCTACAAGTTGAGTCCACACAATTAGAATATCCTATGGTCAAATCCCCTCAATCAGTAATATCTTAGGTGACAAGCTCTATAGTTCCTTTCATTAGTACATCTATACAAATTATTTATATTTGATCTCAAGCTATTTTTTCATCTCCACCTTCTCCACCTAGTACCACACTCTTTTAAGTCCCTTCCCAAGGTAGTCTGGATCATGTTTTTTGATTCTTTGTCAAATTTACCTAGTCTCAAAAAATAATTGGAATCCCTAACTAATCTATACTTCACTCAACAAGATATAGATAAATTCATGTCCACATAGTTTGCTAAAATGACAACTCAAGTTCCTGTCAACCCAATGTCAAGAAAATCATCAGACCCAAAAGTAACATTTGTGAAAACCCAAACCACACAAATAATTACTACTATTCCATGAGTGTCAACTCCACTATCAGATACCTCCACTATTCCACTTTTTATTCCACTTCACAATCCATTGTTCCTCAAACATCATAATCCTTTATTTTGCTCAAGAAGACTCATCTCCTCTTTATCCAAGGATAATTTCTCAAACATCTAAGAGAAAGAAACAATTTATTCACCTTATGATTTTTATTTTGGTCAACTTGTCCCAGTAAATCCAAAGATGACAAAGAAGGCTAAAACTACATAAAGGGTAATTTTTAATCTAGGTATAAGTATGTTGAAGTTACAGTACCTCCTGAAGATAGAAACATTTAATATATTCAAGCATTTAAATATGTAGTAAGATGGAGATATCTTAGGAAACAAACTCATGAAGGTGCAAATAAATATTTACAAAGTCTTCTTTTATCGAGAGATATGATAAAGACAAGAAGGTCAAAGATAAACTCACAATACAAGTGGAACAGTTGACTTATACTTTACTAAAAATCACCTAACCTTTTGAATCCATTGATTATATTCTACATGAAAATACTGAAAGGGATATTCAACTTTCAATAAAAATTAGATCTCAGGGTCATGCAGTCAATGCTTAGATTGAGAGACTAACAATGCAACATACAAAAAATGTTGCATTCTACCATTGGATTATTGAATAACTTAAGTGAAATAAAAATAGAAATTTAGCAAATAATTAAAGCACTCATTCAAGATTTATAGTTGACTGAAAATGATATTGATACATGGACTCAACTTCAAAAATTCAAACTACAGATTTTGGTTGAGAAAAAGGTTATTCCTAATAGAAAAATGTTCATTAATGTAGGAAAGATATTAATAATAAAAGAAAAGTTATTGAGGATCTAGTTAAAGATCTCAAAGAAGCTAAAGATATGTATGATGATAAGATGTTAGATCTTGTAGAGAAAATTGGAAAACTCCCCTATCAAGTTAAAAATGATTCTCAAGAGATTCTTCTTGTGGAGACTATTATTAAATAAGTTACATCTTTGCTCCAAACAAACATAGAAATAAGTAATTTCACGCTAGACTCCATCGATAAAATAATTAAATTTCAAGTCATCTTGAATAAGCTACAAAAAATCATGGATAAGAGCAGGGATTTTCTAGTTAACTTAGAAGATTATATCACAAGGATACTTGCTATTTCCAAGACTACATCCAACCCATATATAAATGAATTCCAAGCTATCTTGAAGAAATATGTGGAAATTTTATAGAAGAATAAAAAGGAATAAATTCTTGTGTCTAGAGGCACTTAGTCTAATTTTTTAATTTGTCATTTGTATTTTTGTTTGGCGCATTTTGCACATAGGAAAAGTGCACAGTCCTATGCCAAATTGGACTCTATCAATGAATAAGTCAATGTATTTATGCTTTTTCTATTTCTATTCATCGTTCCTATCTATAAATTGGAGGATGCTCTTTGTAAAAAGGATCACCAATGTCTATAGAAGTGAAGTGCTACCAAAACTGATAACTAATATTGAAACTTTAAATTCAAATTATTATAATTGGGAGTGGTGGAGATAAAATCGTATAGAGGACACGTGTCCCTTTATGAATGGTTATAAGTTGAATCAACCTACTCTTTTTTAGTAACATTTCTCTAGCATCTCACTCATTCTATCTACATACGATATTCCAGAAAAAGAGGATTTCATAAGAGAAAGGAAATTTATGAGTTTGATTATTCATTGTTTTATGTATGTTTTATACTAAATATTTTATTCAAAAAAATGTATACTAGATATTGCAATGTGTAGACTGTCATATAATAGAGTTGTAGTTTGCGGTAAAAATGAGATTATGGCTTAGATATATTTTGGTAATGGGTCTTTACATTTATACATAGATTTGAATTTTTCTAATATAAATATATTGTTAGTTTATATATGGTTTATTCAAGTTATATGTGTTATTATTCCAAATTTTTGTTATTATTAAAATTTCTATGTTGCGATGTAAATAAAAATCTTTCAAAAAAAATTAGACTTTAATTAATGTTAATCTAAAATAAATGTGTTATTGAATAAATTTATAGGATTGAATTTATATGTATTAGTATTAAATAATTTTATTTCATTTTACTAAGTATTGATTCCTTGTGTTATAATTCCTACATATGAGTGCCCATATTAGAACATAGAACATATAGCAAAAATGATACTAATCAATACAAATCTAGATAAATGTAAAAGGATAATCTATTTTTTTCATTATATAAGATACCTACTTTTACATACACATTAAATTTTATATACAACCAAAAGAGTTGGATTTTAAATACAACATTTTAAAAAAATATTATGCACAAATGTATATTTACATGTAAATTTAAATATATATTTTTGGATCTCATATATAAACCTAAAAATGAGAATACAAAATCAATTTATATTGAAATACTAACTTACAAGTAAAGCACAATGTGCTCCCATCACAATGGAAGTATGGAATCATGTGTAAATAAAATTATGGTAAAATGGAGGTGTGGTTTAATTATTTATTATTAGAAAATTAAACAAATAACATAGATACTCCTACACAAAAGTTAAAAAAAAATTGTAGAAATGATAGATCTACATTTCTTCTAGGCATTATGTGGACGTTTGAGGTTAATTTGATGTGATAGTTGAAACAGAAGCATCCCACTTAAACCTTTTAATATTGTTTTACTAATATCTTATTTAAATATTTAAATGTATTTAGTGATTGAGTTTTAATTAATAGTTTATAATTTATTTTTATTAATATTATATAAATTTAGCATATTTATTTTAAATATCTTTTAAATATAATCATTAGAATTAATTTAGAAATTAAATTGACTTGTTAATTATTTTGTAATCTTTATCTATTGGTCATTAATTATTTCTGTGGATGCCATGACATTGCAGGTTGTACCCCACATTCTATTGGCATTTTGAATAATCAAACTAACCTTAAAAAAATATTTGTTTATTATGGGTGACACACTTCATATCATAGCCCATGTTGCAATAGTGAGAGCTTTAAGATATATGTTGCTTATGTTTTTCTTAAACCATGTACTAATTGCTTCTTGATTTTATATAATATAAGATGTTATTTATTTTTTTAATATATTTTTATGCTATTTCAATTTCTGTGGAGTTTTAAACAAATTTTAATTATTAAACCTCTAATCATTAAATGGCATAAATAAATATAACCATACATAATTGATAACAATTTATAAGGCATAAAAATATTAGGCTATGTGATAAAATGCTTCATTAGAAACATAAACTTAATATTTCTTGGATGATGATCAATGCCCAACAATATCACAATTATTATTAAAATGTAAATTGATTAAGAAGATTGTGTGTTTATTTACAACTGAATTCAAATTATGTCTTTATCTACATGCAAATAAAACTTAAATTTAATAAAAATAATTAAGTGAAATTTGAATGAAATGGTAATTAAAGGGTCGAACAACATAGTGGTGTAAGCTATACTTATAGGGTCTGCAATCTACAAAATATCTTGATATTTCTATAAGACTGATTGTGTAAGAGGTTTGTTCTCTTGTCTTTAAGTCTAGTTACTCTCATTTTTATACAAAAATTTAAAAAAATAGGAAATCATTAAGAAGACATCATATATCCATCCACATGATATTCATATCAAATTGCAAGCCATATGCCTTTTTTCCAATTGATTTCTCAACAAAAGATGACAAAAATACCTTTTATCTATGTTTAGGATCTATCTTATCTTATTTGATCTATAATATATTAGAATTAAAACTTTTGACATTGTCTAATGAACCTGACAACTATCAAGACAAATAAAATTACAAAGAGGTCAAGATATAAAACAATAACTCAAAATTGATTTGTATTTAATGACTTGAATAACTATAAATCCAAACCAAGCTTAAATAAGCCTAAACTTAGAAATTAGAGTTTACATGCAAAATTTGAAAAGAACTAAAATATAAAAAAAGGTTTTTTTTTATCAGTCATTATTTATAGTTTCGCATTCAATCACGCATGTCCCTATTTTTTTTTGAAATAACCTAAATACTAAAGTTAGCTTATGGGATAAACTTCAACTAAAGTTAACTTTCGATTCTAAAAATATAAAATTTATAAAAATAGAAAATTATTAAAAATAATCATTAAACATTAATTTCAAACCCTTAGATGATCATGTTTGGCCTCAAAAAATATCTAAATAAAATCTAAGTGGATAGGGTGGCTTGAAGTAGAATCAAATTTTTTGATACAATTGTTTTGGTACATGGAAGAGCTCAAACATAATTATGGGTAAAAACGTATGGCCTTCGGAAGGTTGGCTGATTTTTACTGCATCATTCTCCTCTGGTTGAAAACAACTCAAATCTTGAAAAATTATACTGCTCTCATTTATCTTTATCAATCTTCTTTAGCTCCCATTCAGTAATCCAAGTGTTGTCTTATTATTGAAATCCTTCCCATTGCACCAAATACCTCTTATAATTCTCATGCCTTGTGCTCACTATCTTCATATCCAAAATTTGCACTATTTTTTCTTTCTTATTCTTTGAAACTTGTTGCTCCCAACTTACTTTTTCATCTTCACCATCTTCTCCATGGAATTCATATAAATATAAAACATTAAATACTATAGATATATCAAAATTCTTTAGTAAACTCACTTCATATGCATTATCATTAATTTTCTTCACAATTATTCATGGTCCAATTTTCTTGTACTTCAACTTATTATATGTGCCTTTTAAAAATATCTCTTTTCTCAAGTAAACCATTACCAAATCTCATTCTTCAAATACCTGGATCTTCTTCTGACAACTACCACTGCTTTATATTTTTCATTACTTACCTACAACTTTCTTCTTACTTCTTTTTATAATTATTGCATATGCTCTGCAAACGCTTTTACATCATCACTAATTAGATTGGAAATTGGAAATTGTACCAAAAGACCCATAGGAATTTTCTCATAAAAAATTTGAAAATGTGACTTTTCTGTTGATCTATTCACTAAATTGTTATATGTAAACTCAACTTATGGTAAATCCAAGTCTCATTTCTTTGGATTCTCTCCCACTATGTATCTAAATAATTTTTTTAGGCTCTTATTTACAACTTCTATCTATCCATCCATTTGTGGGTGATATGCACTATTGAATTATATCTTAGTGCCCATATTCTTCTACAAAGTACTCCAAAAATAACATAGAAATTTTGTATCCCTATATGAAGTAATAGTTTTTAGAACACCATGCAATCTCACAATATCCAAAAAAAAAAATTCTGCAACTCTAGTGGCATCATTGATTTTTTTACATGTAATGAAATGAACTATTTTATAAAATCTATCTACAACAACAAAAATTGAATAGTTACCTCTTTGTGTGTTTGGTAATCTCAACACAAAATCCATAATCAAATCTATCCATGGTCCTCTTAGAACTAGTAGTGGCATGTAAAGTCCAATATTTTATGCATATCCTTTAGCCACCTAATTCTTCTTCACCTTGAAAAATACATTATCACATCTCTCTTCATCTTTGGCCAAAAATACTTTTCTTCCATCGAAGCTATTGTCTTTGCCTTACCAAAATGTCCAGTCAAACCAACACTATGTAATTATATTATTATATTGCCTTGTGAGAACCAACTAGAATGCAAAATTATTTATTTTTGAAGAGATAACCTTCCTGTATAAGATATTCATCATGAATAACCTCTATCCTACCTATTAGTGGATTCCTACACTATTCAACTATCTTGTCAAAATATGGATTAGTATCATATAATTATTTGATAACTTTAAATTCAACTATTTCACTCACCATAGTTATTAAGAATGCTACCCTCCTATTTAATGCATTGGCTACCTAATTCTGCTTTCTTGATTTATGTTTCAACATAAAAGAAAACCCCTACAAGAAAGAAACCCACTTTACATGCCTACTATTCAACTTCTTTTATGTATTCACATACTTCAAAACCTCATGATATGTAAATAGGATAAACTCCTTAGGCACCACGTAATGCCTCCAATGTCTTCATTCTTGTACAATTATAAAAAGTTCAATATCATAAGTAGAATATTTTATCCTTATCTTTTTCAATATCTCACTGAAATATGTTATTGGCTTTCCTTCTTGACTCAACACTGCACCAATTTCCTCAAACAAAGCATCACAACTAACCTCAAACACTTTGTTAAAATTTGGTAATGCTAAAATTGGTATTTCTATAATCTTCTTCAAAATTTTAAAACTTTCTATGGCTGCTCTAGTCCATACAAATTCCTTCCCTCTCATGCAATCTATTATTGGTGCCCTAATACTACTAAATGTTTTAATAATTTTTTTATAAAAATTTTATAAATAATAGAAACTTCTTACCTCTAGAATGCTTCTTAGAATAGGCTACTCAACAATTGTATTTATCTTTTCTTCATCCAATTTCACACCATCTACTAAAACTACAAATCCCAAAAATACTAAATTATTCTACATAAACTTGCACTTCTTCAAATTATCATACAACTTCTCTTTTCTTAACAAATATATTACCATTCTCAAATGTTGTAAATATTATAATTTAGTCTTACTAAATATTAAAATATCATCAAAATAAATAACCACAAACATACCAATATATTCTTGTAGTCCTATATTTATCACCTTCATAAATGTGCTAGGTGCATTAGATAATCTAAATGACATCACTATTTAGTCATATAATCCATCCCTGGTATTGAATACAATTTTTCACTCATCTCCTTTACTAATTTGAATTTGATAGTAACCACTCCTTAGATCAATCTAAGTAAAATATTTTTCTCCTACAAGCACATCCATCATATCATCTAAATGAGGTATACGAAACCTATATTTTATTGTAATTTTATTAATTGCTCTACTATCTACACAGATTCTCCATCCTCTATCTTTCTTTGGAGTTAGCAACGCTAGTGTTGCACATGGACTCATACTCTCCCTTATCACCTTTTTTCTTAGCAATTTAGTAACCTATTTATTTAATTATGCATGTTCTATTCAACTCATCTTATAAGCTTCTTGATTATGTAGAGCTAATCCTGGAATCAAATCAATGTGATGTTAAATATCTCTCTTCAGTGGTAAACCATTTGGTAACTCATCAAGAATAACATCTACATATTTTTTTAACACTCTTGTTATTTCTGTTAGTATTGGCACCATTTTTGTTTATTTAATCTTTGCTACTAATGCATAACAATAACCTGCTACCTTCATATCTTGGATAAATTCTTTAGTAGATAGCATGGTTTTAATCTTCTCTTCCTCTTTAAGAGGTAATAAAACTACCTTTGTACCACCTTTCCAAAAAGTGTATATGTTCTTTTCTCCATCATGAATTACTTTCCTATCAAATTATCACGGTCTTCCCAATAACACATGATATGCATCCATTGAAATAACATCACACTATATTTCATCATTATAAGTTATTCCCATAGAAAACATGATTAAGCACCTTTTATCTATGAAAGCATGAAATATGATAAAGATTAGGATGTTTTTCACATTGTATATTTAATTTCTTAGCCATTTCTTTATAAACCATATTTTCAAAACTACCACCATCTATAATTACTTTGCATACCTTTCCTCCTAAAGTACATCTTATTCCAAAAACACTTGATCATAGCCATACATCACCACTTTCTTCATTCTATACTTGATCCTTCCTTGGAGTGATCATGGTTCTTCTCATCATGAAATTCTCTCCAACATCTAGTGGTGCAACTTTAGTCATTTACTCTTCTATTTTAGCCTCAACTAGATTTTCTCTTAGGTGATCTTCTTGCCTCCTTTCTTGATCTTGATAGTGTGGGCACTCAAACACTTTGTGCCCTTATTCTCCACAATTATAACAAACATAAGATCTATGTTGATTCAGAAACAATATTATAACACCACGATAGCCTCATCCTCTTTGACATCCTCTTCTTCTTTGGTGGTATTGAAACCCTTGACTATTATCATCTTGCCTTTCTACACCAAGTGATGATTCACCTTTATTATCATTAAAGCCACCTCAGGTGGTATTAAACACACATCATCCCAATATTAGAGAGGATACACCTACTTTGGACCAATAGACGTCCTTCTAAAAATTTTATCTCTTTAGTTTTTCTTTTGCCTTCAAAGCTAATTGATAAGCCTCCTCTATGTTAAGTATTTTATGCACACTTAATTCATCTTGAATATAAAATTTCAAACCATTTACATAACTTTCAGCCATCATCTCCTATGTTTCATCATGTTCCACTTGTATGGAAATCTTATAAAATTCATTTGTATGCTTTTGTATACTATGATATTTTTGCCTCAAATTTTGAAATCTTTTGTATAGGGTTTGTGCATAATTCAAAAGAAGAAAATTATCCCTCAACTTTTTCTCCTCTTTCCCTATCCTCTATCTCTCTTTTTTCAAGTGATCCCACCAAATCATTGCATGACCTTTCAATTTTTTGCATGCAAAGTTTACCTTCTTATCTTCTATCATAGTCTTCCACTCAAAGAATTTCTCCATAATATTCATTTAATATATCAACTCCTCCAGTTTTAAACTACCTCCATAATCTAGAACATCAACATTGATTCCTTCATTTCTTCCTTATAAATCTCAAACCATCATCTCTTCCATCAATGGTAACTGCTCTTATTCTTCTTCTTCTTGCTAAAGTTATTCATCATGATCTGTGTCATCCTCATCACCACCTTGCATCCTTACTTGATTGGTGATAACCTCTGTTAATTCTTGAACTTGCCTCTATATCTCTTATATATTTTGGTTCATTTATACAACACCTCCTCATCTTCTCACCATTCCTCTCTCCTCCAAGATTTGAACATGCTTTGATACTAGATAATGAACCCAAAAATTATCAAGACAAATAAAATTATCAATAGGCCAAGATCTTAAACAATAAATTAGAATTTATTCATATTGAATGAACTAAATAATTAAAAAGCCAACCCATGCTTAAATAATCTTAAACTTGGAAATTAGAGTTTACATGAAAATTTGAAAAAATAAATAAAATCTAAAAAAAATGTATATTTTTAGCAACCGCTATTTATAGTAAGTTTTGCATGCAAGTGTGCAAGGCTCTAAATTTTTTTTGAAGTAACTTAAATAGTAAAATTAGTCTATGGGACAAAATTTAATTAAAGCTGAATTTTGGTTCTAAAAATACAAAATTCTTGAAAAAATATTTAAACGTTAATTTCAGACCCTTAGATGATCATGTTTAACCTTTGAAAATCATCAAAATTAAATCTAAGTGGATAGAGCAACCTAGGGAAGAATCAAATATTTTGATACAATCATTTTGTCACATGGAAGAGTTCAAATGGAGTTACACATCAAAATATATGGCCTCTGAAAGGTTGGCCTATTTTTTCTACATCGTTGTCAAAACATGCTTCCACTTACACAAACTCAATTAAACCTTTATATACTATTAATTACTTTATGATTCAAATAGAAACCAAATACTTGTACAAAGAGCCCTAAGTTAGCCCTGTAGAAAACAAAGTGTTTTATATCTACAATTAAGGATGTTATAAATACTTCAAACCACTCATGTAATTTAAAGGAGGTCGTTATCCACCTGATTACAAATATTGAGCAATATTGGACTATTCATTTAGGTTTTATGAAAACTTTAGTGAGCTAAACCCTAAGCTAGGTTTTCACATGTTGAACAAAGAAAATAGGATATTTGGAGTTATACAAAATTTCAAAAATTTATTATAATTGGATTAGGTCAATAATGTTATTTATGAACTCTATTTAATGTAATTTATACCTAATCAAACATGGAAACCTAATGGTCACACTTTTTCATATGTACTATATTCTTCAAAACCTTGTCTTAATCCATGTGACTTGAGTAAAACATCAAAAAGAATGCAACAAGATAAAATAAAATAAAATAAAATTCATTAAAATTAAAAAATATTCAATTAATGTCTTCACAACCATTTCAAACATCTTATTTATTCAAATATGCTTTGAATATTATCTATGCAGCCCTACAACATAGAATAAACTACTATTTATTTATTCAAACCTCTCTCAAAAGCCTAAAAACTAGATTTATACGTGTCTTCACCCTTTCTTTGATCCTTGACTCAAGGTTTAAATATTATAATTTTTCCAAACTTAGTTTCATAATTATATGAATCCTCAACTAACTTATGACTCTTCAAACATGTTTAATCTATCCCTTTTCCTCTATTAGAATAGACTTATTAAGATAAAAGATATGGTTTAAAATATGTATAGATAGGATAATTATTTAATAAAATGTACATCATGTTACTAGATCCCATGTATCATTCACATAAGTATCATGATCCTTTAAACCAACTATAACTCACCAAATAGCCCAAAACCAATCAAAATCTATGAATTTCCTAGTTTTGGTGAGAAATTCCTAAACACCTCTAAATGACCTAAAAATAACATTTTAAGCCTTATGTAAGACTTATTATTGATAAATTAATACTTATAATACCTTTTAAATAAAAAAACTAACATATTTTCGCTATGTACAATAATCCACCTGCTTCACACTCTTAAGTTTAAAAATTTCCATGAGCTCTTATTCATGAGTTTTTATTGTTACTCTTGTGTCTATCACTATCAAATACAAATTCTTATGATGGATCTTATTATTTTATTAAACATTCTTCCTTCCTTTATTATTCATGTACCATACTAAATCCCAAGGCCTTCCAAGGATGGATAGTGGTTTATGTAGACCTCCATTATCTTTAAATGTATATCTTTCTAATTATACATTAGTACATTTACTTTGGAACTTAAACTTTATTTGAATAACAATCATGTCTATAATTTACATAAAATTTTGATTTATAAAAATTACTATAAGTGTGCCAATTTCTCTCCTTTTCTTTATATTTTTATTGTGATTGTACTACATATAACCTTGTTGAAGCGCTACCTTCATTCATCTCTATACCCTTCACTTTAAATTTCTTTTTATATTTCTTTGATATAACTAGATATGGAGTATACAAAATAAATATACTAATATATTCATTTTTAATTTGAGGTCCATTCTTATTAACTATGAATATTTTCTGATCCTCATGTACATTAGTTTGCACTTGAATCACTTCTTTTTATTCCTCCTTCCTAGAAACGTTTATCTCTTCTTTCATGTTTGTTTACTCCTTGATGAAGATGCCTTCATCTATGGAATGTTTTTAACTTCCTTTATTATTATTATTGTTATTGTTATTGTTATTGTTATTGTTATTGTTATTGTTATTGTTATTGTTATTGTTATTGTTATTGTTATTGTTATTGTTATTGTTATTGTTATTGTTATTGTTATTTTTATTGTTATTTTTGTTATTATTATTATTATTATAAAATCATTATTATCCTTTAATATAAATTTCTTTTCTTCCTTCACTTGTTGCTCACTTGGCAATTTTTTACTCCTATTTCCTTCCATGGCAATCTCTTTTAATAAACTAACTTTTGTAATGAACTCATTCAAATGAATTATGCTTCTTATTGATGGAATATCACTTAATAATGTATTGACCATCTTATTTACATTATCATTTGACAAAGTCTAAGTTTACTATGGCAAATCAATCACACTAGTAGTTGTAACAACTATCTTTGGCCTGGCAAGCAACAAATCACTTAGCTCTTTTTTCTTATCTTAATGTAATAAATCCTTTCCACTTATTAAGAGTACCTTAGGATTATATTATACTACTGAAATGTCCTCCTTCAGTGGTATGCATGTATGCTTCTCTCCATATTTATCAAAAACATAGGTGTTTCTTCTCCCATCATATATTTCCTACCTATCAAACTACCAATATCCAACCAAAATAACATGGCAAACATCCATATCCATGGCATTACACATGACCTTATCCTCATATATACCTATCTGAAATTCCACCTTACATTACTCGTTTACCAAGACTGGATGTCCTTTTTATAGCCATGCCACCTTATAAGGACTAGGATGTGTTAATTTATTCAAGCCTAACTTATCAGACATTTGAAATGATACTAAGTCATCATTACTCCCACTATCTATAATTAATTTACAACAATTCTTATTCATTTGATTTTTAAGTGGTCTTTAACAACATATTTATTTGTGTAGGCTCCTTGATCTCCTTATTGGGTTTAAGCAACACCCTCTTCATTAGAAAAAATTACCCAACTTTAGGTGCATCTTCATGATATGGTGATCCAACACTCTCCTCATCATCTTGGATAATTTGAGAACTACCTTGACTTATTAAAATATTCTTCAAATACTCATATGATATATGACCATACTTGTTGCACTTGCAACATATACCCCCAAAAGCTTCATGAATCTCTACCTCTTGTATATGGTCTTATACCTATAAATTATTAGCCTCCTCTTTTAGTTTGAACTTTATTTTTTGGCTTTATTTATCCTTCATCATGTACCTAAAATTGACTTCTACCTATATGCTCTCCTTTGTATTTAAAATTTCTACCTCTACCCATTGAATGTTAAATTAGTTTTCTTGACAATTTCTCTTCTACCTTGATGGAAAATTGATTTTAATCCTCAACTGATCTACATGATATAACATGTCGATATCATCTTGGAGTTAAAAATTAATATATTGATGTACCTAGACACATTTTTACTATCTTATTCTATATGGAATGATATAATAGTTAGGTTGTATAAATCCTTTATGTAGTCTTTGACCATCATCTCCTTTTTTTTCAAATTTTGAATCTTGTTGAAGATATTAGTTTTGTTGTATTTTGGCATAAACTTATATTTTATCTTGGAAATAATTATGTCCTAGATCTTGATCTTTGGCTTTCCTTTCCTTCTTCTCTCATCCTACACTCAATCCCACCATAGGTATGCATGATCCTTCAATATAACAATAGCAAACCTCACCTTTTTATCATCATCTATGCTTTAAAACTTAAAATATTTGTCCAAGGCATTTATCTAGTCAACCAAATCTTATGCATTCAATATAGCTTCATACCTATGTAATTCATATTTGTGTTTATAACTTACCCCCATGATCACTCTAATTAGTTTCTCTTCTTCTCTCTCTTCTACTTCCTGTAGTTCTACCCCTTCTTATGAAGGACTTTCTTCTTATTTTATATCACTAACATCTCCCATGTCAATTCCTCTTCTTTATGTAAGTTATATGCCTTGAAACCTAGATTGAATGTTTCTCATTTCCTCAAGCAATAATGCATGTGTAGGTTGTCTCCTTTGTCCTACTCTACCCCTTGTTCTTGTTGTCATCTTATCAAAATTTTATTGTATTATTTGTTATGACTGTAATAAGATATTTTTAACCTTTTATATAACATAATATTATGCTCTAAAATCACAATGATCTAATTGATACTTATAGGGTGTAAAATCCTCAAAAGATCTTGATCTTTCAATAGGACCAACTATGTTGTGGGTTTGTTCTCTTGTATTTAGGTCTAATTACTCTCATTATTGTACTAAAATAACAAAAAAAACTTTTAAAATCATTAACAAGAGTCCATATATCCATATATATTATATATTCATAGTAAATAAAAAGTTTTAGGCCCTTTTACCAATTATTTTCTTAGGAAGGATGATAAAACAACCTTTTAGCCCTTTTTATGCTTAATTAAAGATTTGTCTTATGTTATTTTATTTATAATATATTATAATTCAAAATTTTGGGATTTCTAAAACGTATTTCCACTTAGACAAACTTAGTGACCCTTTCTAGACTCTTAAGTGCTTTATGATTCAAATAAAGACTAAAAACTTGTACTTAGAACGCTATTTTAGGCCTAATTAGGCTTATAAAAAACACAATATTCTATATCTATAATTATGGATAATATAAAGACTTGAAAACATTTGGATAATGTAAATTAGATTGTTATCAAAATAAATATCATGTTTTAGCAATATTTTATGGTTTGTTTAGGTTTTACGCTAATTTTAGTGAGTTAAACCCTAAACTAGGGTTTCATAGGCCAAGAGCAAATAAAATAGGATATCTAGAGTTATACAAAAAAATTAAAAAAAAATCAACTTGGATTAGGTCTGTAATATTATTTCAAATCTCTATATAATGTAATTTATACCTAATAAATCATGTAAACCTACAAGTCACACTTTTTATGTGGACTATATTCTCAAAAACCTTATCTTAAGCCTTGTGTCTTCAGTAAAGCATACAAAATAATGTAATTAGATGAAATAACACAAAATAAGGATAATTAATTGTATAAAAAAATTATTTGATGTCTTAATGACCATTTAAAACCTCTTCTTTATTAAAATATGTTTTGAATACACTCTATGAAGTCTTACAACTTCAAGAAACCTTCAACAACCTCTCTCAAAATCTTGTAAACTAGTATTTATCCTTATATTTACATCTTATTGGATCCTTAATTCAATTTTTTAATATTATCATTTTTTCAAACATAGCTTCATACTCCTAGGATTCCTCAACTAACTTATAACTCCACAAACATGCTTAATCTAGAATTTTTCCTATGTTGGAATAAACTTATCAAGATAAAAGATATAGACAAAAAAATATACAAATAGGATAATGATTGAATAAAATTTAAATCATTTTAATAGACCCAAAATATCACTCACATAAATATCATGACCCTTGAAACCCATTATAACTCACCAAATAGCCAAAAACAAATTCAAAATTTTAAATTTCCTAGTTGTGGTAGGAAAGTCCAAAAAACCTCTAAATGACCTAAAAATGAAATTTGAATCCTATTTAATAGTTATTATTGATAAATTTATACCTATAATACATATTAAAAACATAAACTAACACATTAGAGTTATGTAAAATGATGCACCCGCATCATGTGGTTGATACTTTTCACTGACAATCATCGGAAAGCATCTAAATGTGAAGGAAATAAAGGAGGTAAAAAGAAAATTTGGAGAGGTATAAGAAAATAAATGAAATTAAAAATAATATTTACCAATAATATAAAATTTTAAAAAAATATATAAAATCATGTATGTTTAAGATGACAACTTAACTTTGATGCATGTGTGTGTTCATACATATCAAATTATAAAGGAACGCATTACTAATATGTGGATGTAGACTATTGTGTGCCTACATATTTATAGGATTTTATAAAATTCACTTTATCTGATCTATAAAAATAAAATCTCCTCACATCATGTTTGAGTGCCATGTAAAAAAAA
Organism: Torreya grandis; assembly: GCA_037957365.1. Lineage (NCBI taxonomy): Eukaryota > Viridiplantae > Streptophyta > Pinopsida > Cupressales > Taxaceae > Torreya > Torreya grandis. Next base: position 170,685 of record JARHVA010009137.1, on the reverse strand, counting down.
TCTATTAAAATACAAAACATGATTTGTAAACTCTTTTTTCCATTATTATAAATAATAAAGTTACTATTTAAACACTTAAAGTTATCATATATTATAAAAACCATAATAATAAAGGTTAAAAAATAAATTATCCAATTGATATGCATGGTTCACACTCAATGCCAACGATAAAGTGTTGCTCAAAACATGGACAAAAAAACTAGAAAACTAAGGATAAGGTTTTTCAAAGCATGTCACTCAAAATAAAAATACATGACATAATTTTTTCACAAGCTATATAACTTATAGGAGGTATAGGATCATATTTGGGAGGAAAATTTACCCAAGTGGAAGGATCTACAAAATGAGGATTCAATGATACCTAGCCATCTAGGGGTTCTGTCATCATATCAATGGTCTAGACATTAGAGGCTTATGTATAAATAATAGTGATAGCATGAGATCCCCTTATAGATGGAGTTGTGTCATTTTTACCATACATCAATGGTTATTCCTACCACCCCCGCCACCCCCCAGCCACATAGATGAAAGTGAGGGGAGAATTGGGCATCATTATGTGACCAAATTCTATGCCTCCAAAGAGGTGGTAGTGACTTCCCTTATGGTGGTATATCTTGTGGCACACAGATCATAGTCCAATGGGTTCTCCCTAATGGTCCAAAATATCTTGGATATGGCAAAATTTAATCTCAACCTTTTCTATTTGGGCTTAAATGATGCACTTCATTGTATTCATAACTCTTGTTAACCACATACATGCCTGATGCTGTCATAAAGGTGTTCCTGTTGCTGCTGGATCAAAAGAATTCAAAAGATACTCATATTTTCCTCGAGCCTTGCAAACAGTGTACAGTTGTGCAAAAATTCTATCTATCATTTCCTCCATTGTTCAGTAAACCATCCAGTCCACACCTCTGTCCATAATGCTGGCTTATAGGGTTGGTTAGGTACAAAGTTGTGACAATAAAAGCCTTTACAAGTGTTTATCATAGATGACACTTATTTCAAATTAAGAATTGGGCTTCTAGCAATGATACATTAATTATTTGGTTATCACCTCAAGCCTAAGCAAGCTTTCACATTATCATCGGATGGGGGCAGAGGAAGATGAAGCAACATATACGTCCCATATTTAAAGAAAATTATTCATACTTAATCGAACTGTTTATATATATATGGCTGACAAACAGTAAAGAAGATCTGAATCACAACTGTAATTTAGTTTGTAATCACCATGCATTGGATTAAATAATGGATTCCATGCATACTCCAAAGCATACAAATGCTTCTCCCACCATATACTGTCACGTCATCCCCTCACAAAACCTCAGACTGGTTACTGCAGAACATATCTTACAGAGAGACTATTGCTAGTCGTGTTACATACCTGTGAAATCCAAATCACATCAAAACTCATATTCTGTTGGAGCCAGGATATATCACCTCCCTTAATGCCATTTCAAACTCTTTTTCATCATTACAATTATATCCCAGTAAGTATGCTCGTGTAAGTTGCGCAGCTGACGTCAAAGGCTCTGCTTCATCACTGGCAGCAATATCATCTTGGTGATGTCCAGGATCAACTTCCTCTTCTAAAGTAGAGATCCACTATTCAGAACATCGACCAGATATGGTACAAACTAGGTGTTGATTTGAAGCGTCATACACTGTTTCTCGGCCTATTTCGTTTCAGTCAAGATTTCAACGGACTCATAAGCCTCTCTGCGCTTTCAACACACTACAAATATGCATTAATCTCCACGTCCAGACAAGACATCTATATATGGTCGCGTCCCTTCCTTTGTGTTTTGTTTTGACATGAATTACTATAGCATTTTAAGATAGCAGAAGGAACTGGAGTCGTGTCTCCTATTGATTTTTTTGTTTTCACTTTTAAAACTAAGCGCAATGGACCTGGTGATCATATATATATATATATATATATATGGTGAAAGTGGTGGACGCAGCAGCATCAAACAATTATTTTGCTTAACTTATTTAAAAACAAACAAAAAATGTCCAGCATAACATTGAGATGACCAGGCTGTAATTACTTCATTGGGCGGCCCAGCCAATACAGACGCACCCAGAATTACAATCACTCAGAATTTCAATCAATTTATTTAATATAAAACATGCCCAGCCAACAAGATATGTGGCGAATGATGAAAACAGGTGTTTGTTCGGTTCACTCATTGAGCGCCCAAGCTGTATTTAATATGTTGAAATGCCCAGAATTAAAAATATAACATTAAGCGGCCCAGATTTGTATTAATTTCAACGCATGGCCAGAAATCATACGCCCAGAAACTTATAACAACGCCTCTTCAGTCTCAGGAAAACAATCTCAAAAAGAACTCACATTCATTTATAAATCAAAATAAATACACACCTGTAATGACATATACCAGAGATTACATGCTTTGTGTCTTCTGCACTGCGTGTCTTCTTTCTACACCCCTGCTCTTCTCTCTACATCCTTCTGTCCCCTCTTCTTCTCTTCTTCATTTCCACCTTCTTCTTTGATGTTTTGAATGAGAGAGCCTTTTTCCTCTCTCTTCTACGTACTCCTCTTCCTCTCCCTTCCTTAATGATTGTTCTTTTTTTCTTTTAATAAACCAAAAAAATCTCTTCTCTAACTTTTGCGCCCAATTTGGGCTGAGGATTAAAACAAGAAATAGTTTGAAATTTTAGTAGCATATTCTAATATGAGAAGATTTATCTTACGGTTGAAAATCTTCCAACCATTCCCCTCATTTCCTCAACAACTCAGCAATCACCTTTTTACTTTTACTAATTACAATTTCAACATTTGAAGGGAAAATACAATAATTTGGTTTTAAATTTAAATCATAACCATGTCTTGTGTAGATGCTCCTGCATCATTAAAATAACATGCAGATCAATGATATAATATAAACTTTATTGTTAATGAAGAAAAGACAAGATTAATCATCCTTATTGAATATGTCATTATTTTTTGTATTCTATAATTGGAAATAGTAACATATTTAAAAACTTGCTTATAAAATCAATAGTAGTTGGATAATTTTTTGAGTCCCTAAGATGAAGAAGATGCCAAAAGAAGGGCTTAGGGTGATATGGATGGAATAAACTATGGATCCATTTCCATGTAGATCAGGCTCCTAGGCATAACCATAAAATATGTTTGAAGGTTTTAGGAAAATTGAAGGTAGGACATTTGGGTTAAATAATTCTCATATGAAAGAGTCTTTCCTTGAGTTAGAGGCCTTGGTAGGCTAAGAATGACAAGAAGTGGTCTAGCTTGCATTCCATACTAGCTTTCTAAATTTTGTCAAGTCTTGTAAGACAACTTTTGCAAGAGGAATTAATACCACAACACCTATTTATCTTACATAGTTCAAGGGAAAATGGACTCATAACATGATAAATAAGTCTTGGAGAATAATTTTTAAAGTGGGTGTCATAGTTCCTTCTCTAGTCCTTCCAACATACCCAAGATGGCTACAAACCCAAATTAAGAATCATAACATATAGTATAGGATCTTAAAGCTCAAAAACATAAGGTAAGTCTACATTTTTAATTGATATTTTACTTTAAAAACTATCAAAGGGATCCAATCCCTAGGAAAAACTAAATCATGATTGGTATAGATACCTTTTTGAATGACCCTAAGGGATTCAATTCAAAACAATTCAACCAACAAAACATTAGTACATGTCATAATAGTATACCACCATATGTTATGATCACTAAAGGATAATCTTGTATAGAAACCATCACCAATACATTTTATGTGACACTTGAAAGCTTCAAAGGCCTTTCATATACTTTTGGAAACAAAAGAACATTCCATTTTGAGAAGACTCATAGTTATGAGAATGTAGTGTAATCCTATATATTTCAACTATATTTATCATAAGGTGACCTATGGGAAATAAATTTCCTTATAATTATTTTTATAGGACTCATCACCTTCACTAGAACAAACCACCCATTTATCACATCATGTTACATTGTACCTATAGAAGTCATCAATTCCCATACCTCCTTTAACTCTAAGGAGGCAACGAATATCCCAAGAAACATGATGGAATGCCATCATATACTTGAAATTGGACCAAAAAAATTAACTGAGAATTTTAACTAAATTTTCTTAAGAATGCTTGGAGGGAGCCCACCAAGAGGAATAATAAACATGAGTAGTCACCAATATTTTGGTGCACATTTGGAATTTTCCTATTGAGGATAATGGCTTGGTAATTGAATACTCAACCTTTTTCTCAAATCTATTGATAATATATTGTAACATATCAAAAGGAGAGCTACCAAAGGCAAAATAAATAAAATTAAATGTGAATTAGCCTCTTACAACAATCTATTTACATTTAAAGTGGAGAAGCCACTCAGGCATAGGCATCATACTTTATAGATACACTATGTCTTGTTCTATTTCAAATTAGACCCAAAGGCTAAGAAAATTATATCAAGTCACTCTATAGCATCTTCAAATTTTATTTCTTACTCTTAAAATATAAGGAAGGTGTCATTTGAAATGTGCCCTTTAATGAGTTGGGATGAGCAGGGACATATAACAATTCCCTAAACCATAGCCCACTTATCTCAATAACAAAGAAGATATTCAAAATATTTTGCGGAGAGGACATACAATGCCATTACAATAGGGAAATGTTACCAAATGGAGTGTTAAAAGCATAAATTGTCAGATTTGAAACCATTAATGATGTGATAGGTGAAGGAATCTCTAAATAATTTTTGGACAACCAAAACAAATTACCGAAAAAAACCAAGATAACTTAATATAACTAAGAGAATTTAACATAACTAATATAAAAAGACATTCAATTCTATAATGTGCTTTTTAAAGTCTAGTTTTATGAAAATGGTTATCTGAAGAGAAACTCTAGCCCATTCCTTGCCTTATAAGACATCAATATTGTTATCAAGTATATATTGACCTCTAATAAATTTGGTTTGATTTGGTCTAATAATTGCATGAAGAATGAGATAGATCCAAGTGGAAATAAATCTAGTGAAGATTTTGTATGAGACATTCAACAATGTGATAGGTGACCAACTAGTAATGAGCTTTTGATTTTTCATTTTGGGTACTAATTTTATATTAAATTTATTGATTAAATCTCTTAAATAACTATTTTATGGATTATTTATAGACATGAATCAAGTTTGACCGTACATATTTGAGTGTGGATTTATAAATATTTCACTTGGGAAATCATCGAGTCTAGGGGATTCATCATTCCTCATGTATTAGAGACCCTTTTTGAGTTCTTGGAGAGTCAGTGGAAAACCACAAAACCATTCGTTATAATTCTTTAATTTATAATGAATCACATCCAAGAATTCCTCCAAAGCCAAAGCTATTTATTCTATTTTCTCCTGTGATTAGAACACTAGCTTCTAGTGACTAAAAAACATTGGGGGGGATGTCTAAGAAAGAGGTGATCCTAGTTTGGGATAAATTTTATAATTGATCTGGTCATGATATTTCTTATCGTTCAGAGACTTTAAAAATTATTTGGAAGCTTTATCTCTGACCTTAATCCAATTTAGTTGAGAATGCAATTATACCCCTCTAACGATATGGTCATCCTCTACCTTGATGTAGTGTTTGAGGGAGATAGTGATATTATGAAGATGAGTATCATAACTATGAAGCTTACTAAGTATAAAATCCTCCAAAAATTATTTGAGTGTGTCATCCCCAATTTACATCTGATTATGAACAACTTATTTACAATTATGATAGAGGAAGGTGGTAGTGTGCATAATGGCCTTGTTCCACTACTCAATCTAGTTATAACAATAAGGAAGGGGTCCAAAATCAATCTATAACATGGATGGTGTGAACATGGCCCAAGATAGAGGTATTAAGGATAAATTGATTATGTGTCACTTTGTATTGCCTCGTGACCCATTCTAATTTGTAGGATATGGGATCATGATCAAAGACAACCTAGTTTGAGTGGATAGTGATAGGATATCCATTAATGTTCCAAAAGGAAAATTATTTTTTCCTAACAACATATAAAGGTTGAGCCTTTTGGGTACATGATTATCCCTAGTATGACATTTAGGCCATGTAAACCAAGACATTATATGAAATCAATGTTATTAGAAGAGAGGGTTAAGAAGGACCCATTTATTATTAAAGTAATACCATGTTTCATGTTCTTCGATGGAACACCTCATATTTAAAGAACCAAATTTGTCCTTTGGATTCTCTATCATATTAAAATCTTCAAACACTATCCATGTGGCATGGGTAAGGTTATCTGCCAATGAACACCAAAACAAAGATCTTTCAAAAACATCATTGAGGGTGTAAAGTTGAGAATGCCCAATGAATGCCCATCAAAATCCAAAAGTATCCACACAAACCTATTCAATGGGTCTTCTCCCATGGTAATAATGAAGGGGTAAAATTTAAGTGAAAACCAAATATTTAACACCACCACATCCTTCTTAATGCAAAGTGGATAATTTAGTGGCATCATGTCGAATACAATTTAGTAAGGTATGTAGAAGAAACCATAAAATTTTAACTTCTTGTAGATATATAAAATGTGGATAACCTAGATTTATTGATAAGAAACATAAATATAGTATTTTTGGGAGATAAAATATTTATTGAGAAATAACATCCATGTTTATATTCCCCTGTCCATCCTTAAAATATACTAAACCTTAAAAACTATGGCATTGGTTTGGTCATGAAATTATTGCAAGCATGATTGAGTGATGTTTAGCCCCATGTCTATCTTATGGGGAATCACTACCATGACGAGGTGGGATATGTGGCCACCTAGATAAGGATCCACTTATTAAATATATCCTAAATGTAAGAATCATGTAAGCATTAGTACTATTAGAATTAAGGTTTTGTAGAGCCTATGGGACTGGTATAACACAAGGAGGTGGGTGGATATCTCTTGAAATTTTTTTTTTTCTATACAATAAGATACTATAAGGGAGGGTTTCAACTTTGACTATGATTTTCTAGAGGTAACTATATTCCAACCATCACCTTTGCCCTCCACCTTGGGCTTTTCAGTTTGTGGAGGGTCTAAGAAAGGCTTCAATCATCCCATGAGGGGATAATTTTTTGTATGATAGTTAAAATCTTGACAAGGAAATAAAGTGATAAGAATCTTGAATTATACAACATTATCAGACCATCAAGCATCACCAACATGGAAATCAATGAACTCCTTCAACTTCTTAGATAATTCTGCCTTGAATAAAACTCATTGTTGGTGGAAAGACGAGTACCACTTTGATGGTTCATGAAAAAATGTACCTAATGGGAATAATAATTTTTTGAATCAATGATAATAAATGTATCAACATGCTGAGAAGCTCAAACTAGCCTAGATCCCTAAGGGAGGCTTGGCATGTGCCTTAAAATCATGGGACCAATTGGATATAATGAAGAACATGTTGTGAAGAAAGCAACATCTTAATTTGTCAAAAAGTGTTTGGATTTCAAATTCCTACTTAAAGTTAAAATGGAAAAACCCTATAGTGGGGTTTATGATACCAAGCACATAGATGCCCACAAGTTCCTAGTCATGGAAAAACTAGGTATGGAGAGACTTATCCAAGGGGACTCAACCAATGAAATAAGCATTGAGTGAGAAATTTTCATACCATTTCATGCATTATCAACATAAGTGACAATAATACATACATCTATTCGGGAGGGAAAGGTAAAGGGATGATCTCATCATAAAATTTTGGGACAAACTATTGTGCTTATTTGGGCACCATTCCTCTCATATATCCTATAACAAAAGTCATATTTGATTTTAGGGAAGCCATTATATAGGGTTATCCCTCCCAAAGGCCAGATCAAAAAGTCCATTTAATGCACATGAACCATAGAACCTCCCACAATAATGGTATGAAAAGTAAGGAAGTAAGGAAGGGAGCAAGCAAAGGCAAGTTGACCATGAAAAACCATAATAGAACTTATCATTTCTCTTCTCTTTCAATGTAGCAACTAATTTTAATTATTATTTGTATATATTTAATGAGTTATTCTGCATGAAAAGGAAACATGCTAAATTATGTTTGATAAATAAATAAAAGAGTGATAATGGAAATTCATATTTTTTTCTTAGTATTTAAGATATTTAATAAGGTATATTTCATGTAAAAGGTAAAACATTTTTATTTTTACGAGAGTGTTTTCAATATATCCAACATATTATTATCAATGAAATAAGTTACGTAGTTTAAAATCTATCGTCACCTATTGTTCAATGCTTGTGACTCATAGTATAGAAACAAACTATTCGGTGTAAGATTTTTTTTTTTTTTTTTTTTTAATAATTTAAAATAATTCCCACTAAAGTGTGATATACCAATGTGTGTTGTAACATTATCTAGTTCAACCCTTTGGTGAATGTTCAAAAATTTCTTAAAGTTGAGAACAATTTTTCTTGAAAAACAGACTAGTCCATACAAGAAAACTTTTCAAAATTTGGTATTGAATGTTTGCAAAGCTGAACCAAAATTTGAGTACTAAAATTTATTGATTTGTCTCAAATAGATAGCCTTTTTTTTTTGAAAAAAAATATGTATCATTTTATTTATCGAATCACTTATAAGCAAAAAATGCTTCGGCTTCAATATATAACAACCAAATATTGAAATCAATAAATATGGTGATTATCTAGACCAATGTAAAATTTAAATGGAAAATTAATTTTGTAGATTCATATGATGAGAAATTAGATACCAAAATTATTATATCAAAATGATAACAAATGAAACTTACATCCAAATCCATGGGTTGGGTCTACATTGGTGAATTGTGCTTTTGTAAAAATTCATTCTATAGTTTATAGACTAGCACCATATTGCCTAAATTTCTAATGTTTATGGTTATGCACATAAAAAGATATATATGATCAGCATAGGATAAATAAAATCCTTAAAATATGTTGATTCCTTCCATAATTTGAGGTAAATTTATACAATAATCATTGAAAATGGATTAAGCATTGAGAAAACATAAATCATATTAATCAATATTGGATAAGCCAATAATTAATATTGGTAATATAGAACACTAGAGCTTAATTTTTACTACAATATCAAGAGTACAATTCTTGAAAGACCTTCATAAACAATTGCTCTCCTTTTAAGAGCTCTCTCTCTCTCTCTTCATTGATCTTAGATTTTTGTCTTATTCTTCTATATTATATTCTTTCTACATAAATTTTCAAACAACCTTCTAGAATCTCTTATTCGTATTTCACCTCTTTTCTATTTCAAAAAAATTACAAAATACTTATTTTACTCTATAAACATATACATTCTATCTCTTTTTCCTTTCATGTGTGTGTGTGTGTGAGTGAGAAAGGAAATTATTGATTTCTTTGAAGCTAATAATTTTAAATTTACATATAAAATGGTAGTGCAAAGACTTTTTATCTTCAATTTTTGTTTATGCTCTATACATAATATATTTACAATTAATTATTTTATATATTTTTTTCAAATAAATGAAAAATATAAAATAATGCATTTTGAAATGTGAAATGATAATTAATGGATGAGAATTTTTATAACTTGCTAATAAAAAATTTAAAAATTTAAAAAAATTATTTAAATTTTAATAATTTATAATTTTGAAATTTTTAGAATATATTTATTTTATAAATTTTTGTTTGACAATTTTCTACTTAAATATTTTTAATATTTCTAAAACCAACTTCCCACAAAATCTTAAATAAAGAAAATACAATATCAATATATTATTCATTTAATACCTCCATATATTTTGAAACTCTTGTTCCTTTATTGTTCATATTAATTCATTGTTAGAAACTAATTTGTGTTTTAGATGTTGAATGAGGTATTCCCCATGAAAATGGAATTCATTATTATTGGGGAAAAACTGAGATTTTAAATGTTAAAAAATATCCTGCATATTAAATTATGTTTGATAAATAAATATAAGAGTGACAACGGAAAATCATTGATTTTGTTCAGTGTTATAAATATATAAAATTTTGAAAGGATTACATAAAAATTATTAATAAAGAATGATGAATGGATTACATAAAAATTATTAATAATTTATGCCATTAAAAATTAATAATAAACAACTTTTTCATAATAAATAAATATTAGAATAAAACATCATTAATTGAAATAAATATCGACATTCTATAGGAATCATTGATTTCATGTGAATACAAACAAAAACAAAACAAATTAATTTTCATTTTCGAATTCACATATTAATCAGTATTTTGCATACAAGACAAATCATTAGTCACAATAAAAATGTTTCCATCACACATTCAACGTTGAATTTTAGCACGTCCAAATTCTGTGATTGTCATTCCCACCTCAAATGTGTGGGTGACTAAAAGCTCACAGATCTATCGTATTCTTGTCCTTTAAATTCAATTATACCTAGCTTACAACATTCTCAAGAAGTTAGTGAGGAAATTAAGAAATCAATTTATCACAACTTTCATACCAAGATAGTGTAGTGATTAAACGTTCTTTTGAGTGAATGCCTAAGAAATGGATTTGTTCTTTCAAGTAGCGCTTTTAAGGAATGGGTTTGTTGTTGTAACCAATAGAATAAAAACCTTAATATGTATATCGATAGAGGTGGTATTGGAAAATGTTATCTTTGAACAATTTCCTCAAAATTTGGTGATTATATAATTTATAAAAAAAATAAAAATAGTTGAAGCTAATTTTTTAAATAGTTTTTATTTTTTTTGGATTTTCTTAGTATAATATGTTATAAATTAATTGAAATATAATATTTAAATTTTAAAATGAGAAAATTTAATTTTTAATTACAAAAAATAGATAATATAATTTATAATTAATTTTAAAAATTAAGAATGTCACATTTTTATGTATTTATCATGTTTTAAAATTAAAAATTTGTAAAATATTGTTTTTTCATTTAAAATTTTCAAATTTAAATATTTCATATATTTTAAAGTAATAAATTTTTTAAAAATATTAATAAAATTTTATTATAAAATGTATAAATTTTTGTTTGTAATATATTTTATGTTTTTACTATATAAACTAAATGATTTCTAAATAATATTAACTTTTCATCTTTTAATGATCATAACTAATTTTAAACGCCATGTTTTTTCTAAACCATATAAAATGTTGTTAAGTTTTACTTATAACAATAATTTGGAAAAACTTTTCAACCATGTCAATCATATTCAAGAAATCAAAATAAAATATATAAAAATAATATTATTAATAAATATTGTTTTTTTAATAATTTAAACTTGTAATGTTTACTTTATTAAAAAAATTATATTTCACAATAAAATTATTCAAACAAATGTAATAAAAATATATTTTTTCTTTTAATTTTTTTTCTACAATTTTTATTTTTATTATTATATTATTTGTAATGGACTTATCAATTATATTTGAATTCCCATATATAGTTATAAATTCGTCTGTTGTAAACAAAGCCGTAAAAATAATAATACAAACATTGCAATTGAAAAAACTGAATAACATTATGTAACGAGGAGGGAAAAAATATTATTATAAATAAAATGCAAACATACTTCCTTTGGTAGCCTTCCACCCCCACTCTAATTAAAATTGAAAGTTTTTTATTAAATGTTGAGATAAATCTATTATAAATGTCCAATAAATTATATTAATTAAATGCAAATATAAATAATCTGTTATAAGACACGAGCCTTGATTTGTTTTTATCTTTGAACTGATTCATACCAAAGTGTTCCTCATATTCGTCACATACAATAAAATTATTATCAAAATGTTAATTAACTAAACTCATATCCTAATCCAATTGGGTTTTGAGGAGTCGTCAAATATTTCCTCCTCCAATTAAATTGGATGAGAATGAAATTCTTCCGTTAAGAATTGGTCACAAGAAATTTCTAGGAAAAGTCTTTGATTCTTTTATTTTCAAAAAATTAATATACAAATTATTCTTTTCTTTTTTAAAAATTAAATTGAGTGTAAAAGGTAGATTAAATTATAATAGTATGTATGCAAACCTTATTGAATTTTGAATAAAATAATGTTATATGTATGTAAATAATTATTTTAATTTAAATTGCAGTTATTTATCTTATTATGATTACAATGAATTATTAGTTACTTCTTTTTTTATAAGTTTACTATTTTTTTTAATTATAATGTGTCATTTTAAATATATTTGTTATTATATAATTTTTAATAAATAATTAAATTTTATTCAAAAGAGTAAACATCTATTAAAAACAATTATTTGATCCTCCTTTTTATCTTACAGTAGTGAAGGTTAGAACAATTTTACAATGTATTAAGTTTAACAAATTGGTATCAATATAAGTTATAGAGAATAATAATGGCACCTACATATTATTTTATGCCGGTTCCCTAATTCAATGGTGATCTGGGCAATAAAAATGCAAACCTTAATGGATATGTCTTGATAGAACAAAAGATAAACGAGAAGAAAATGGAAAAGAATAATGATTATTTGAAGATGTTTTGCATCCAATATGCTTTAGCGTTTTTTTCAGAATTTCTACAGAAAAAATGTTAAAGAAGAATGGAATACATTGCAGTTTAATTATCTATCAAAATTTAACTGTCATTTGGGGTTTCTAATAAATTGTTAAATTTTTTGGTTAAATTGATAAAATAAATTAAAAATATTATTTATTAAAATAAATTTAAATATAATCATAAAAATATAACAATATAATTATTATTTTATATTTATTTTATTAATTTATATTTTAAAATATAAGAATATAAATACAATAATATAAATGCTACCTAATATTTATTTTAGTAAATACAAATCGTGACATTCACTTCTTCAACATTTGAAACCCAGAAACTTTGAAAATTTTAAATTAATGGATGTATTATAGTACATACAAATTTTAGTGTATATGCATTTTAGGTTTGGAAATCCTAAAATAAGGGTTGGACATGCACCTACAAAAACCAGATTTGTATTTCATATTAAAAATTACTTAAAAAAATATAATTTATTAATGATAAACATTATAAATTTTATGGATATATTTCTTAAAGTATAATTATGATGTTGAGCATGCCCTCCTTTTTCTAAATATATCATTCATTGCTTTAAGATTTTTATATTGATTCATTTTTTAACACGTGTTTATATATTGCTATATTCTCTAACTTTTTCAAATTAAATTGATGCAAAAAATAAATCTATATGTGTTAGAAGAATTAATTTTTAGGGCCCACAATTAACTATCAATTATTTATTATTTTTAGAGTTTAATTATTTGTAGATTTAATAAAAAATAATTATATTCATTAATATATGAGTGTATATGTGTGTGTTTAAAACTAAATGATATTGAAAAAATAATAAATAATTCTAAAAAATATAGGTGCATACAAAGGCCTGTGTATTATTTTTTCCCTAAAACATGATTGCCTCTTTGAATTTCAATTGTTTGACCTAATTATTCATCATTTTTTTTAGAAAAATATTATTTTAGATACTACACTAAAAAAACCACTATTTATGTTCTTATAATATCTTCAAATTTTGAGTGTAGGTATCTTAAATAATTCATACAAGTCTGGATTTATCATTTTTCAAAGGAGAAAATAGCACTTAATATCCCCTTTTTGCCTCATAATTCCATCCACTTACCCATTGGCCTTCTAAAAATCATTTTTGTAAAAAAAAGATTTCTATTTAGACGTTTGCGCCCACTCCATATATTCTCAGACTAAAATTACATATTCTAAAACATATTTATTCAAAATAAATATTGTTTTCTTAGATAAGGAAAAATAAAACCTCATACATAAATCAAGGCATTTGAAAAATAATTTTATATGACATGTAATAGAGTTGTCTATTTCCAATTAATATTGATCTTTGGATCACTGGCCTTCAAGAAAAACATAATTTTCCCTTGAACGATGATTGTGTTTGTATAGTTAGCATGAAAAACATAAGGTGAGCATGATGAAAATAAAGTCCCAAGGAAACACTGAGAATTTTATAAAATTCATAATTGAAGTTACTAATGTCATAGGCCTTATCAATGATAAATTGTGTGATTACCTTTCAAGGGTTCAATGAAAGAAGAAAAGGGATAATAAAAAATTATTTTTTTATCAACAATATTATAAGGTACCACTTGAAGGATTTTCCTAAGGGCATCCTCACAAACTAGAGAGCTTGGTTTAGAAACAAAGACTCTATGGAATTAAGCCAAAAAAGTTTACAAAACTTATGTAAGGCTAACAAGTTACAAGTTGGTAAGTTATGAGTTAGCCTCATGAATTTTTCAAATCTTATCCACAACATATAAAAAACAAAAGAAAGTGAATATGTATTTGACAACCTAGTCTCAAATTTCCAATGATCTATACAAGCCTAGATTTGAGCACCACAAACTTTTGCTCCCTCTTCAACTATATCTTATGCTTCTATTTGACCATACTTTTATTCTGATTTCCATGCTTGGAATCCATGTGGAGATCCACATCAATGAAACATACAGGTATGCTATCAATATTTTTCATATACAATTTTTACATAATAATTAATTATCTCATAACAACATATAGAATTTTATATCTAATGCAATATAGGTATTACAAAAAACTTACAACATCCAGGTCTTTTAAATACACATCAACTAGCACAAGTGGATGTTGAGCATGACTATGAAGAGCTACTAAATTGTGTAAAGCATCATAAAATTTGTAGAGAGGGTCCCTACCTATATAAGAAAAGAGGAAAGATTGTTTGTAGGTAAGATATTCATATGCTGATTTTTTTCTATATATAAATATAGCATAATGTGCTTATAGAAACTATTTTTTGTTATTTTTCTAGGTACATTGCACCATGGCCATTTGATATGAATGGATCAAAATTATTTCAAGACCTAGAAATAGGATATAAAACTTATGAGCCTACAAGAATTGATGATCATGTAAATACACATAATCAAAACATACTACAATTGTGGAGAGTAAATTTAGATTGGAAACATGTGCTTTTAGAACATGCAGTAATCAATTACATTGCCGAATATGTGGTAAAAGTTGAGAAGAGTTCTGAAACTTACCATCAAATGTCAATGTGACTTACAACCATTGAAAAACTAATAAATTAGTAGCTAGAGCATATAGAAGACTCCTAAATGAAACCCTTATAGAAAGAGACATTGGGGCACATGAGACATGTCATATGTTGTTGCATCTTCCATTGCTAGAGAGTAGTAGAGTGTTTGTTACATTGAATTTTTCACATGAAGTGTTCAAACTAGTGACACATACTATAAAACTTAAAATGATAAACCCTTTAAAGCTTTCATTGATGGATACATGCATAGACCTTATGAAATGGAAAGGTTTTCATTTATATGAACAATTATATTGTAATCATATAATCCCTGGTGAAGGAAAGATAATAAATGGGAGGCTAGAAGTGTTTCAACTATTATCAGAGTATTCTCAAGGTTTACTATAGTACTAGTGCAGGAATAAAAAAATGGGTTGATTTTTGTTGGTCAGAGATATTACTTTACAAGCCATTTCATAATATATAAAGAGATATCAGACTTGATGATGATATAATAACATCAAATTTAGAGTCATTTAATTACAATCCTTAGCATGTGGAGTGAAGGACTATGCTAGATGACCATGAAAATCAAATCAATGTTGAATGTGATGATGCTCCGTTTGTTCATCAAAATATAATGGAACATGAATGAAAAATCTTATCAAGTCTACATTGTGAGAAAATTATGGAATTATAAGAATTAGATATGTTGGGTAGAAGAGATAAAGATAGACAAGCACCATGAAATCATGAATATAAAGGAGAATAATACATAACTTCAGCTATAAAATTCAAAAACACAATAAAAGACAATTATTTACTCATACCAAGTAATATAAAAAGTAATATTTCATATGTAACCTTAGGTTCCAAACAAAAAAATGTACTTGATATAATCATGAGACATTTTATTTATAATAATAATGTCACACCATTATGCATGATAATTCAAGGAATAATAGGAATAGGAAAATCACATCTAATTGGTACCATTTATAAATCTTTTCAAAATGAATAGTCAACTATGTAGTTTTTCCCACTTCTATTACTTGCACCAACTAGAGTTGCAGTGTTGAATATTGGTTCTTTGAAAATCCACTCAACAATACGAATCCCAATCACATACATTACTGAATTACAAGGAACAAGACTCACAAGTTTTCAAAAATAAATACGGCATATAGAATACATATTGATTGATGAAATGAGTTTCATTGGGGAAAAAATGTTGTAGAACATAGATGCACAAATTTATCAAGCATTTTGAGAAAATGCAAACATGAGTTTTGGAGGTAGATCAATCATTTTAGTAGGATATATGGGTCAGTTAGCTCATGTGAGTGATAAATCACCATACAATAGTAACAAACATGAAAAAATATTATGGTAATAGTTCAAAATAGTTGTTACTCTAGATAAGGTATTTAAACAAGAAGGAAGAATTTATGACCAGAAAAGGTTTTGACAACTACTCACAAATATTAGATATGCACATCCGACTATTGGTGATTGGAAATTATTGATGTCAAGAAAAAATGGTGTATTATACCCAAGCATCAGGGAAGATTTTCACAATACTATTCATTTATTTGCAACAAATGATAATGTGACAAACCATAATAGAATGAAATTGAAATCATTAAAAGACCAATTGCATAGAGCATTGCAACTAAAATAAGTAGTACCAATCCATCAAGAGGTCAAAATAATGAATTGGATGTGGAGTTATTAATAGCTAAGGATGCAAGGGTGATTTTAACCTCAAACCTATGGATATAAGTAGGACTTGTAAATATATCTCCAGGATATATTCAAAGTATAGTATATAAATTTGGAAGTTACCCACTAGAGCCACCTACATATGTTATGGTGTACTTTTATAGTAACTCTAGTATGTCATTTACAAATACAACTCCACATACAATTCTAATTACACCAATACAAAGGGAATGGACATGACAACTACATTGAAGATTGGCTTGCGTATTATCCATACTCAAATCATAACGATTGACTCTTTCTAAAGTAACAATTGATATAGGGCATACAAAAAGACCAGGGTTAACATTTGTGGCCATCTCACATGTAAAATATCTAAAAGGACTCAGATTTTTTTCTCCATTTTCATATGACAGCTATGAGAATTTAAAAACAAGAAAATAACTTTTGAAATAGAAAGTTGTGGAAGAAAGACTCATGTCCTTAAAACTATGATAATATTACATATTTAATATCACATATATTATACTTATTTCACATTTTGATTTATATTAAATTATTTTCTTTAATTATCATTGAATGTTATATATATTTCTTATTTGAATGAACATGAAATAATGCATTAATTGGCATTTATTGTTAAATGTGCATGCCAGACCTGTGAGTGATATTAACATAGATATCTTAAATATATCTATCTAAAATACATTGAGATATATCAATCTCGATGTGCCTATCTAACCAACATCATAATATAGGCACCTTAATTTCATGATATTGAAGTTAAAGGGCATTATGTTTGAAACATCATGTCATATAATTTATTAAAAATGGTTTACTATTGATCTAAAACTAGAACATGAATATCAAGAATATGAAACTTTAATTTTGATAAAATTTTATGGTAAAATAATTTAATGCATGCAACATCTCAAGAATTAAAACCTATTGTTTCTCTCTAAGTACATCTTATCCATATTGGATCATACTACTATAACGGAGAATATCACTTACTTAGTTTCAGATTATTCTATTTGTGCATATCATTTTTGTTTTCCTTATTTTATTGCATCCTTGTATTTGATACATATTATTATATAGACTTACATGATGATATATTTATATAGTTGCATACATGTGTTAAAAATCTAATTTCAATGATTAAAATAAATAACTTGTTTTATGTGCTATGCATAGTATGTTTAGTCCTTTATTTTGAAATGAGTGACTCACAAGACCATCCCCCACCTCAAAATGGGGCATCTATATATACATTATTTATTTATTTTATCATCATTTTTTTATTAGAGATACAAATCATTCTAGGACACATACAAGGGCCTAAATCCCTAAAATATTACTAAATAAATAACCAACATGCCTAAAATACCACATACAGTTACAACCAACCCTAGGATTACTAAATCTACAATAAAATATCCTTGAATACACCACATACATCCAAAATCGGTCTCACAATACCAATGATATTTTAAGCTGGGTGGGGATAAAAATAACCAAACCACTTTACCAAATCACTCACACCTCATAAAAATCTATCTATGTATTTTCTTAATATATTTATATCACCAAATAATCTATAACAACAGAATCAATAGAGATGTCACCATAGTCATTATAGATATCACAAAATATTTACTTCCTTGATCAACATAAATTTTTCTTTGAGTAGTGAATCCTAGTTTTTAGATCTAGTTTATATTTCTAGTTGTAATATAAAATTTTAAGATTCAATTATAACATCATGGTTTGCATACTACAAGGTATATTTTCTCCTTTGTTTATTCCTAATTTCATTTATCTCATTTACCTTGATTATGGATTTACCAAGACATTGATCTCATTTTTGGAATTTATATTTACTTAAAATTGCATTTAAGTCATTGATGGCATAACATGGGTCCACTTAATCCATAAATTGAGATTTCATCTTTTGTCCCTTAGGTAGTATTCAATTATTTTTGCTTTTAATTTGATATGTAATAATGCAAATAGTGAAATTCAAGAGGCCATATATTTTTATCTATAACTTTTTTTGAGATCTCATTTGTGCTAAAATGACCATTTCAAAAAAATTAGTTCAGTCATAACTTGATAAATCTAGTTAGGTATGTTTTTGAAATTTTAAAAGGTCATATGTGACCGTCTAAGTGTTTAAAAACATATTTTAATGTTTTTTTAGGATTTTTATATTTTTAGAGAAAACATATTTCTATACCAGACATCAACTTTAGTTGAAATTATTCCATTAGGTTAATTTTATTATTTTGAGTATATGTGTATATTTTTAGGCCCATCTGATCTTACATGGAATTTTTTGAAAACTAAAGGTTAAAAATTCATTACAAGATGAAAATTACTAAAAATAGTAATTTTCTAAAAATTATATGGATTAGTTAGCTTGATGTAGATTTTGATTTATTTATATTCTTTAATTATGTACGTCAACTCCAATTCTAAGTTGAGATTTATATAGAGACTATATTTTAATACTCTATTCATTCAATGAGAATCATCAAAGAAGCTTGCTTTCATGCAACTTCCAAGGTTATGCCTATTGATAATTTTGTTAAGTTAGTTTTTGTATTCATCATTTGGTATCAGAAAAAGTTCAAATCCTATAGGTGTCAAATATGGTGAGAATAAAAAGATGACAAATAATTTATCAAATGAGCAAGACTATAAAAGAGTTACAAAGACAAGTGAAATAATTAACTATAATGATCATAAATCAGAAACAAAGATGAGCAAAAGATGAAACAAAACAAGAAACAAATCATGAAGATGAAATTCATTAAGAAGAGGAATGAGAAAAACCACCATCAATATAAGAGAGGATAATTAGTGATTTAGAGGTAAGGATTGAAGAAATCAAGTATGACATTCCATATTATGGAGGTAGTTTAAAACTAGAGGAGTTTATAGATAAGATGAATAATATGGAGAAGTTTATTAAATAGAAAACTCTAAGATATGATAAGAAAATAAAGTTTGCATGTACGAAATTGAAAGGTCATGTAATGATTTGGTGAGATCACTTTTAGAAAGAGAGATGGAGAAAAGGTAAAGAGAATATCAACATGTAGAGTAATATGGATAAGAAGCCGAGGGAGAAATTTCTTCTTGTGGATTATGCACAAACCTTATACAAAATCTTTTAAATTTTAAGGCAAAAAAATCATATAAATACAAGAGTATAAAGATGACTTTTACAAGTCTTTCATACGAGTTATGCATGGTTAAATATAATAATAGATGGATGCAATGTGTGTAAATGGTTTTTGAATTTTTATATTCAAGATGAATTGAGTATGCATGTAATAATTTACATGGAGGAGGCCTATCAATTAGCTTTTAACATATAATTTAAACAAAATAAATAGGCTTTCATAAGATTAACTGAGCCAAAAAGAGGAAAATCATCTCTAGTAAGGGGATGAGGTAAGTCCAATACCACTAGAGATGGGTTTGGTCCCACTAGAGGATAATCATCATGTTATGTAGAAAGTTAATAATATAAACGATAATGGTCTCAATAACAATAAAGAGGAAGAAGAATTTAGAGACAATAAGACTATGGTAGTGTTAGAGGTTGGTTTCTAAATCAACAAGGATCTTATATTTTTACAAACATGGAGAATACAGACATATAGTGTTTGAGTGTCCACACCATCAATAATAATAAAGGAGATAAGAGAATCACCCAAGAGTGAATTTATTTGAGGCTAATATAGAAGAGAAAAATACTAAAGTTATAGTAGAAAATATTGGAAAAAATATTATTATGAGGAAAAAAATGATTTCTCCCAGTAAATAATGAGTGAAAAATTAGGAAAGTGGTGATGCATGGTTTTGAACATATATATTTTTTAAAAAGTGAACTTTAGGAGGTAAGATATGCAAAGTAACTATAGATGTTAGTAGCTGTGAAAATATGGCTTTTAAATATATGATTGAGAAACTAAGTTTACAATGAAAAAAACATCTTTATCCTTATCAAATTTCATAATTTAAGAAATGGAATGAAGTTAGAGTAGATAAAAGGTGATTAGTCAAGTTTTATATAATAAAAACATACATGGATGAAATATGGTGTGATGTTATACTAATTGATGCATTCCATGTGTTATTATAAAGGCCATGGTAGTTTAATAGAAAATTAATTCATGATGGAGTAAATAACACATATAATTTTTAGAAATATGGTATGAATGTAGTTTTATTATCTTTTAAATAATAAGGGTAGGTTGAAATCATGATATCCACAAAATAATTTATCAAATTCATGAAGATGTTTGGTTGATGTTTTGAATTGATAACAAGGAAAAAATATATATAAGTGTCACAAATACTAGTAGAAGTAGCAGAAGTGTTGAAAGAATATTTATATGTTATACTTAATGAGTTATTAGATGCTCTAATACCAAAGAGAAACATTAAACATCATATTTATTTTATTCCAAGATCATTTATACCCAATCAATAAACTTATAGGATGAGTCCAATAAAACATATAGAATTGGATACATGGTTTACTAAACTAGTGAGAAAGGGTGTAGTAAGGTAGAGCATGAGTCCATGCGCAACACTAACATTTACTCCAAATAAATATGGAGGGTGGAGGATGTGTATAGATACTATATCAGTCATTAAAATTACCATCAAATTCATATTTCTTATACCTTGTTTAGATGATATCATGGATGTTCTTGTAGGAGAAAAATACTTTACTAATATTGATCTAAGGATTAATTACTATCATATTCGTATCCATGAAGGAGATGAATGGAAAATAACATTCAACAATATTTATGGATTATATGAGTGGATGGTGATGCTATTTGGATTATATAATGCACCCATCAAATTTATGAGGGTGATGACCATAGTGATACAAGATTAAATAGGTAAGTTTGTAGTGATTTATTTGGATGATATTTTTATATTAGTTAAGATTAAATAAGATCACTTAGGGTTGAGAATAGTATTATATTCATTTAGAAAGGAGAATCTTTGTGCATAGCTGAAGAAGTAAGGGTTTATGTAGAAAAAATTGGTATTTTTGGGATTTGTAGTTTTAGTATGTGGAGTAAATATGGATGAAGAAAAGGTAGAGGCAATTCATGTGTGGAATATTCCAAGAATCATAATATAGGCAAGAAATTTCCATGCTTTAGAAACTTTTTACAAAAATTTAATTATAAAAATTAGTAGTATTCTTACACCAATAACTAATTGCATGAGAGGAAAATAAATTGTATGGACAAGAGCATTAATAAAAAACTGAATTGTTGAAGAAGAAGAAGAAGAAGAAGAGTAAAAAAGGAAAACTATTTTAGAATTACCATTTTTTTAAAGTATTTGAGGTTGATTATGATGTTTCACATATGGGAATTGGTGTTGTGTCGAGTCAAGAAGAAAGGATAATATTATATTTTATTGAGAAATTGAATGGGGTAATAAATAAATATTCTACATATGATGTTGAATTTTATGCCATTATACAAGCATTAATAAATTGGCCACATCACCTAGTGCCTAAAGAGTTTATCTTATTTACATATCATGAAGAATTAAAGTATGTGAACAATAAAAAGAAGATAAATAGTAAACATGCAAAATGGGTGTCTTTCTTAAATGGGTATACTTTTGTTTTGAAACATAAATTAGTGGAGTAAAATGAATTAGTTGATCCTTTGAGTATGATAATGGCTTTGTTAACTACTATTGTGAGTGAATTAGTTCAATTTGAAGTTGTTAAAGATTTATATGGTATTGATACATATTTTAGCAAGATATTTGAATAATATAGGAATCCATTATTGAGTGAGATAGGTATTATTCATGATCAATATATTATACATGATGGTTATCTCTTCAAAGGAAATCAACTGTGTATTCCAATTAGGTATCGAATAAATGATATTATAAGAGAATTGTATAGTGGTGGTTTGTGTAGACATTTTGGTAAGGCGAAGACAATAGCTTTGGTGGAGGAGAAGTATTATTGGCCAAATATGAAGAGATATAGGACAAAATATGTTTCAAGATGAAAAATATGTCAATTGGCTAAAGGTCATGTATATAATATAGGCTTGTACATGTCATTACCATTTTTAAGAGGACCGTGGACATATTTGAGTATGGATTTTGTGTTGAGATTACCAAACACATAGAGAGGTAATGATTAAGTTTTTGTTTTTGTAGACAAGGTTTTTAAGGTGGTTCATTTTACTTCATGTAAGAATCCAATGATGCCACTATAATTATATAACTATTTTTTAAATATGTTTTGATATTGTGTAGTGCTCCAAAAATCATTACATCAGATGAGGACACTAAATTTGTAAGTCATGTTCTGAGGAATTTATGGAATAATTAGCGAACTAAGATACAATTAATTAATGCATACCATAAATAAATATATGGATAAATATAAGTTATAAACAAATTCTTGATAAAATTATAGAGATGTATAGTTGGAGAGAAGCCCAAACAATAGGACATGGCTTTACCATAGGCTGAGTTTGTATGTATAATAGTTTAGTGAATAGATCAGCAATAAAATAACCATTTTAAATCATTTATGGGAGAAATAATATTGGTGTTTTATAGTTTGTGTAATTACCAATTGCATAATGAGTTAATGATGATAGAGAAGCATTTGTAGAGCATATAGTATATTTGTAATAAGAAGTGAGGAGAAAGGTACATGAAAATAATGAGAAGTATAAGTTAGTAAAAAATGTGAGAACAATGCCAAATATATTTTAATAAATATATTTAGTTATGGTTTACTTTAGTAAATAAATATTTTCAATAGGCACATCTAACAAGTTGAAGTAGAATAAAATTGGTCTACATAGAATTGTGAAGAAAATCAATGATAATGATTATGAGGTGAGTTTACCACATAATTTTCATGTCTCTTTAGTATAGAATGTTTTCTAATATAATTTTCATGGAAAATATGGTGAATGGGAAGAATATGAATAAATAGATTGGAAACAATAGATACCAAAGAATAAGAAAGGAAAGATAGCACATGTTTTGGATAAGAAAATAATTCACACAAGGTAAGAAAGTTCTAATAGAGATTTTAAATGGGATCTAAAATTTTGAGAAGAAAAAATGCTAGGGTTTCAGAAGAAATGAATTATTTTCAGCTAGAGTAAAATGATACAGATACTAAACTTATGAAATTCATATCATTTGATTCATAATTTTGTTTGAGCTCTCATTATGCTAAAATGACTGTATCAAAAAATTTAATTCATACATCTACTTTATTTAGTTAGATTTGTTTTTAAAACTTTTTTGAGGCCATACATGACCATTTGAGGGTCTAAAAACACATTTTAATATTTTTGGGGAGATTTTTTTTATTTTTCTAGAAAGCATATTTTTGTACTCGAACATAAAATTTAGTTTAATAACTCATTACCAAGGTAGACTATTAAACCTATGATCATAGTGTAAACATTACAAGTTCATCCAACATATTTAAGCCTCATACTAATTCTATGATTATTTTACATCCACAAGGTTTAGTCATAATTTTAATGATCACAATATAACTCATAGAAAAGATTCAATACCAAAGGTACACTAGTAATATCGGGCACATGCATTCACCAATTGTCTAGCACCCATCTAACTCTATAATGCATTACCAGCTCATATAGGTAATTAATGTGATACTACCAATTGAGATTCTATAAATGAATCATCAACTCTAGGTCCTTGCATCACATTATCATCATAAACTAAATTACAAATCAAGAACTTCACTCACCTAAAATTAACATAATGAATGCAACAATAATAATATAACCAAAATTCCATTAGTTAAGGGTTGAATTCTGATTACATGAAAGAATAAACTTTCCAATCTTGAGAAAGGTCTTAAAAACTACATTATATTAATTGGTACGAACCACAATCAATAGTATATACCCATATAAAGAAGGATAGTAAATCTACTCTATTTCATTGCTTCAGCAATAGAAATACACTTACTAAAGGTGAACTACATCAATCTGGACAACCATTACAGTAATAAAAAAGCATTGCTTCTATTATCAAGGTAGTTGATTGCAAGAATTGAATTTCAATATTTTGATTTAACCCAAGTTATAAACATACCACAAGACATATTTTGAATTATCAATGCCTCAAGTTAGCCTTGTTATATGATTAGAATGAATTGATAATAAATTTGGAACATAATAAATGAAGTAACCATTTAATATCCGTAATGTAAAACATTATGTTAGTCATCTTTTGCAATTGAAAAATATACCACATAACCTCCATTTAGTAACAATTTCACATCCATATATTTAGGCATAACCCAACTTTGTACTATTGTACCTTAGTTCCTTATCTCATCATAAACCATGAATACAAGAACTCATAAAACATCGTAATAAAAATAAAATCAAGGAGTATACATATATCATAAAATATGATATATAATTTTTTTTATTGAAGATTATTTAATCCCAAGTTTAATGTATCATTGAACATGTTTTAGAATAACAATACCTTTCAACATAATCAGATAACATCAAGCACTTATCATAAAGAAGAAGTAAATCTATATATTAAGTTTGCATTCCATGCCATAAAGATGTCCCCTAATAATGGTTATCACTAAATATATGTTTATTTTCTCAATTCCATCAAGAGAAGTAAAACCTATAAATGATTTTAGCATGCCATAAGATGATACCAAATTGTTTTCATATCAATTCAAGGGAATAATACAATATAGATACTATTGTTCCAATATAACCTTTTACAAATTCATCCTTAATTCATGTTAACAATTATATCACTATATTATCCCATTGTGTATACAACAACATATAAAAATAAAAAAAATAATATACTACAATAAAAGATTATAAATATTATTTCATATAATAAGTAGAATCTAACATATATGCATATCAAGGGGAATAATCACAAATAGTTAAATATCTGGGAAACAAGTTACCATACTCGATAATTCCACCAATAATAAAATCATATACACTATTATTTTTTACCAAAATAATAAATTTTATGAGGTTGAATAAGGTAAGAAGATAGAATCTGAACATAAAATGGACTACAGGCTACAATCTAGCATGGTGACCAATAATCATATACCAACTGACACAATAAAAAAAACATGCTTCCACACAAATTTTAGGTGTATCAATAGAAGAGGATAAACATGGTGAGGATAACATCTCTCAAAAATAGTGCTATATTCCTAACCATTCATGGCCCTTACCACCCCAGCAATTTATTAGGTGGAGGGTTTCGACAAATGAGTACTCGGGAAAGGTAATAGGTATGCAAAAGATACTGAGCCACCAATAAAACTTATAAAAATGGTAAACAAAAGATAATATAAACTAATGTAGGCAACATAAAAACCAAATGGCTAAAAAAACATGTCATCTTGAGCAATACTTAAGGCATCCATGAGTCTTTATAGGATATGATTTACACAGTAAATCAGGATCTATCATATCCATTTTGTAAGTCCAGAAGGTCTAGCAAAGTCTATTTTTCAATCTAAGAGGCTTGCCCATGTGTAAAATAATTAAATAAATTGGATTAAATCCATAACAACTAAAATGGATCATTCGAGTTAAGAGAATAAGTACATGTCCTCTATTAATAAAAATAAGACTTGGTTACACTCAGAATTAACCATATACAACTAACATTTAATTCCTTAGAATACTTAATCAAATATGAAACTCAATAATAATGTAGCCTCATTATCACCAAGTGAAATAAAAACAATGAAGTGCATAACTGATAAATTCAATCCAACCACTTAGGGAGACTAACTCCAAACAACAAGAGAAAATAGAGGTTACAGTTTGCAAGTTAAATCAATTTTATTACAAAATAAAAATTAAAAATCTAGAAGAGAGATGCACAACAGAGGGTGTGGCAATAACTCACAACCAAAGATAACATAAGCATGAACATAATCATATATTAGGAAGACACCAAATTATTGTTAAAAACTATACTCATTCACATATGATAACTAGAGAAACAATATTAAATAGAATCACATATAAGGAAGACATTAGATCTTCAAAAAACTCTATCCTTATTTACATATGAAATATTTCAAAATAGGGTTGAATATAATCACATATAAATAAGGCATTAAAGCTTCTAAAAAATATGTCCTTATTTACATATGATATCTATAAAAACAAGTGTGATCATAATCACATATAAGGAAGACATCAAAGCTTCAGGTTTTAAAAAAAGAACCTAATTTCACAACCAAAATGTGCCATACATCAAGGGAAAAAAAATCAAGTGATTACTTTGAAATTGGCATGCTTAGTTTCATGTGTTTACCAAAGGTAAAGTTATCCATAGAATGAAACCCATAAATGCATTAATTTATATAGGGTAAGATAATCTTGCTATGCCCAAGTGGGGTTAATAAAAATTAAATAAGCATTCCCATAACAATCTTCAGGTTTTAAGTTTTCAATGAAACACTGGGTAAAACCCACCTTGTCAAACCATAAGACAATGCATACACAGAAAACAACCTCCTACGATCAATGGGTAGATAGAAATTGATTTATTTCATTGTAGGTCATCATAAAGTCTCATGACTTCATGAGGACTTACAATGCCCTTTAAAAATATCAAATATTTTTAAATGAAAACAACTACATACCAAATTGAGTTTCATTCTAGGTAAAATACTTATTTGCCAAAAGAAATGTACGCTGACATGAAAAAAGACAATCTTTTTATATATTTGGATTCTTTTTTTCCTAGTCATCCATGGCTGACCTTGCCATTCTCCTTGCCTCCCTCATGATTGCACCCAACATAGGGTTTAGACCTAGCAAAATGACATACTCCCCAAAAACAAAAATAGAAGGGTAACCCCTCAAAACAAAAAGGCCAAGAGAGTGTAGGTCCCCATCCAAGGGAAAGGGTAAAGTATTTTTCTAATGGGTGTGAGTCAACCCAATGCATACCCTAAAACATAATCAGGATTAAAATAATTATCCAATAACCAAATATTTTTAGCCAACCCATATTAAATAATAAAATAAATAAATAAACAATAATTAACAAAATTCAATAAAATCATCAACTACGAAAATATTAAACTGATTAACAATAATTATCAAACTCATTAGAATAATAATGACCTTCAAAAATCATAAATCAACTCAAATAATGGTAATAAGTAATAAAATATTTTGAAATAAGAATAAAATAAATCTTAAAGCTAATCAAAATCCTTTAAGTCAATCAAAGC
>JARHVA010009137.1:105000-137500 GCA_037957365.1 Torreya grandis | reverse complement strand
AATATTACTTTTGATTGGCATTCATCAAATTTGAATACAACCCCCTTTTTTATACAATCTAGTCTTACTCAGTCTTCATAATTATCTATTATTGAAAGATGAAGTAACCTTAAAAATGGTTAGAATTTTTTTTATGTTATTTACAATGCTAACTACATAAATCATGCATAACAACCATGGTTAATAATCTAACTCTCTTAACCCCTGATGAGCACGTGAGATGGGGCAGAGTTAGTTATGGTTTCATTGAACATTACATGAAAATATTAAAAACATGGTCTACCAACCTAATAAAGACTCTTAAAAACATGATAATTCCTTAAAATTCATGGCAAGACTCTAATACAAGATTAACCAAGCCAAAATTGATTAGAATACAAGATTCTAGTCTAAAAAAATCAAATTTAAAAATGAGTGGGATAATGAAAAATGAGCCCAAATTCAAATTTTATGCAAGTCTAAGACCTATAACTAGTGAAATACAATCTATTATAACTCATAACATATGTTAATACACAAAATTGAATGAAAAATACTTCTTAGGTGATTCTTCTACATCATACTCCCTAAGAATAGAAAACTTGACTCATGAACTCTTGTTCATGAGGTCTTGAAGAGTACCTCCATGCTTGATGATGTCTGATTCTATCATCTAATTAGAATATTATAAAGTATGATGTTTCCAATCCTCCAAGTATTGGTAATACTCTTTTCCTTTATTTCTCTAACTGACCTTATTTTATAATATGGATTCAAGTTCTTCTTTCTTGGCTTGTGGCAACTGATTTGCCCATTCTTAGACTGTTGTTTCTTCATTACCAGTTGGTTGATCACTATCATCCCCTTATTTGAATAGACACAAGTCTAAAACATTAAATATGGGAGAAATTCCCACTCCACTAGGCAATTTTATCTCATAGGCATTACTGGATAACTTCTTAATGACCTTGCAAGGCCAAGCTTCTTCATTTTTAGTTTGATATACTCACCTTTTGGAAACATTTTTTCCTCAGATGAGCTAACACCATGTCTCTAACCTAAAAATTGAATTATCCCTCCTAAGGTCTGTATGTTGCTTATACTTTTCCACACTCAACTCCAATTACTTATTAACTTGCTTATGCACCTATTGCATAACAATAGCAAACTCTTCTCCCTTAGCACTTCTTTTCTCCATCTTACCTAGATCTCTTAACTAAAAGAATATTCTTGGGTGCATACCATATACAACTTGAAAAAACTCATTCTTATGTTTCTGTTAGGCACATGGTCCTCTAAAAGTGACTTACAAATCTAGTGTCTCTATCTAAGATAATGCTCATTGGAATCCCATGTAACTTAACCACCTCTTTGAAAAACAAGTTAGTTACATGAGTAACATCATTAGTTGTGTTCTAATATATGAAATGGACCATCTTTAAAAATCTATCCACTAATACAAAAATGCAGTCATTAAATTTTTGAATTCATGATAACCTCGTTACAAAATCCATCCTAATGGAGTCCTAAAGTTTATTTGGAACTGGTAAGGGAGGATAAAGACTTGTATTACTGTTATTTCCTTTGGAAAATTGACATAATTTACTTTTTTATATGAATACCCTCAAATCTATTTGCATTATAGGCCAATAATAGTGACTACTTAACTGAGCCAAAGTCTTTTCAAGGTCAAAATGACCTGTTAAACTCCCAAAATGCTTTTCCTTGATCAAATTCTCTCTTATAGAACTCCTTGGCACATAAAGTTGAACTCCATTAAATAAAAAACCATCTTATATTATATACTCCATCCAAGGCTCTATGTTTTTAGTAGTTGGATGCTTGCAAGCCTCATATATTTATTATAAGTCCTGATCAGTTTCATACATCTCTTTGGGTGATTATATTCACCTACTCTCAATCTTAATTTATTTTATGAGCAAAGTCTTTCTATAGAGAGCATCTTTTATATCATTAATTTTACCCTTTATGTGCTTGATGATGAAACTAATTTTTTTAAATACTCCACCCAATTCATATGCATTTGACATCACTTGGGTTGATTGATTATGAACTAAAGTTCTTGATATGAATATGACAAACTCTTTTGGCAATATATAGTGTCTCCACTTCCTTAAGGCTTAAACCATAGCATAAAACTCTAAATCATAATTAGAATACTTTTTGTTGGATTCATTTAACTTCTCACTGAAGTATGCTATAGGTATGCCCTCTTGACTTGGGACAATTCCAATGGCCACCTCAGTTAGACCACACTGAACTTGAAATACCTTATTAAAATAAGGAAGTGACAACATAGGTTTCTCTATAATTATTTTATATAAAACTAAAAATTATTTTCATCAAGATCAATCGATATAAATTTATTTTTATCCCATCTTATGGTCTCAATTATGGGTGCACAAATCCCACTAAAATTTATAATACTTCTTACAAAAGCTTTTTAAGCCATAGAAGTTTCTTAGCTCATAGGTTGTCTTGGGAGTTGGTCAATCAATGATGGATTTCACTTTTTCTTTGTCCATCTAAAAAACACCTTGAGAGATCACAAATCCAAGATATACCAATTTTTTATTCATAAACCAACACTTCTTAAGTTTAATAAATAACCTTTCCTCTTAAAAATTTTCTATCACCATTCTTATGTGTTGAAGATGTTCTAATGAACCCGAAAACTATCAAGAAAAAAAAATACCAATAGGCCAAGATTCTAAATAATAACTTCTATTGATTTGTATTGAATGACTTCCTATAAATATAAATGCAAACCATGATTAAATAAGCCTCATCTCAGAAATTACAATTGACATGTCAAAATTCAAAGAACTAAAAATCTAATATATATATATATATATATATATATATATATATATATATATATATATATATATATATATAGCAGTCGCTATATATAGTAAATTTCACACGCAAATGCGCATGACTCTAAAAAATTCCTGAAATAACCTAAATAGTAGAATTAGCATATGGGACAAAATTTGACTGATGTTGACATCTGGTTATAAAAATATATAATATCTAAAAATATAAAATTCTTAAAAAAATCATTAAAAATTAATTTTGGACCCTTAAATGATCATGTTTGGCCTCTGCAAAATATCAAAATAAAAACTAATAAAATAGTGTGGCTTAGGGTAGAATCAAACTTTTTGATATGATTTTTTTGGCATGTGGAAGAGCTCAAATGGAATTATGGGTCAAAATTTATGGCCTCTAGAAGGTTGACCTATTTTTTCTGCATCATTCTCCTCTGGCTGAAAACAACTCAACCCCTATGAGTTGGCTTGATTATATCACTATAATTTATCTTTATCAATATTCTCTAGCTCTCATTCTATAATCTAAGTGTTGTCTTCTTGCTACAATCCTTCCCACTATACCAAATACCTTTTATAATTCCATTACCTTGTGCCTACTATCTTCATATCCAAAAACTACACTATTTTTTATTTCTTTTTCTTTGGAACTTGCTACTCCCAATTTACCTCTTCATATTTGTCATCCTCAATATCTTATCAATGGAATTCATATAAATATAAAACAGTAAATACTAGAGATATATCAAAATTCTATGGTAAATTAACCTCATATGCATTATCATTGATTTTATTCATAATTATGCATGGCCCAATTTTCTTGTACTTTAACTTATTATTCATTACTTTTGAAAATATTTATTTCCTCAAGTAAACCATTAAAAACTCTCCTTCAAATACCTTGGATCTCCTTCTGACATCTACTATTGCATTTTATTTCTCATTATTTTCCTACAACTTTTTTCTTACTCCTTACAACTACTACATATGCTCTACAAATGCTTCCACATCATCATGAATTCAATCTATAATTGGAAATTATACCAAATCTTAAATACCTATACTATTTCTCCAATAAACAATTTGAAAAGGTGACTTTCCTATTGATCTATTCACTAAACTATTATATGCAAATTTAGCTTGTGGTAAAGACAAGTTCCATTGCTTTGGCTTATCTCCCACTATGCATCTCAATAAATTTCCCAAGCTCCTATTCACAACTTCTATCTATCCATCTATTTTTGGGTGATATGTACTGCTGAATTGTAGCTTAGTACCCATCTTCTTTAACAAAGGCCTTCAAAAATGACTTAGAAATTTTGTGTCCCTATATAAAATAATAGTTTTTAGAACCCCATGCAATCTCACAATATCCAAAAATAATAATTCTACAACTCTAGTCACATCATTTGTTTTATTACATATAATGATATAAACCATTATAGAAAATCTATCTACAACAACAAAAATTGAATCACTACCTCTCTATGTGTTTAGAAATCTCAACAAAAAGTCCATACTCAAACTTGTCCATGGTCCTCTTGGAATTGGTAATGGCATTTGTAGTCTAGTATTTTTTGCATGTCATTTAGCCACCTGACATATTATACACCTTGAAACATACCTTGTCACATCTCTCTTCATTTTTGGCCAAAAATATATTTCCTCCAAAAATTTCACATAGAGCCCTATCTTTATATCTTCCAATCTAAAAATCTACCCAATATTGTTCATTAATAAGAACTTGCTTCCCTTTATGAGGCCATGAGACATTATAGGAGGTTAGATGTGGCATTCTCTTTAAACCAAGTTTTTCTACCATCTCAACTAATAGTAGGTTATTATTACTACCTAAATAAATCACCAATTTGTAACACTTACCTTGGGATTTATAATTTGCATTGAATAATGTCTTTCTTCAATAGGTTCTTTCTCCTTGGGTGGTTTTATCAATTCCCTCCTTATTATAAAATAAACACCAACTCTTATTTCTTCTGTGTAAGATAGAGAACCCATGTTTTTTCCATCTATTTGGACTACTCAATTTCTACTTCTAGTCATAAGTTTTTGCCTTGAATTTCCTCTAGACACTCCCAAAACCTATGATCTTTTAGTTAAATAAATATGCAGATAGATATCTCTCTTCGGTGGTAAACCATTTGGTAACTCATCAGGTATAACATCAACATATTCTTTCAACACTACTACTATGTTTTCTAGTATTTTCTTCACTTTTATGTCTTATTTCTTTGTTACTAATGCATAACAACATGTCATCTTAATGACTTTGATAAATTATTTTATGAACAACATGATTTCATCCTACCCTTATTCTATAATATTTAACAAAACCACCTCCATACCACCTTTCTAATAAATATATCTATTTTTCGCTCCATCATGAGTTAATTTTCTATCAAACTATCATGGCCTTCCTAATAACACATGGCATGCATCCATGGGTATAACATCACAACATATTTCATCCTTGTAAATTTTTCCTATAAAAAAATGTATTAAACACCTTTTATCTATTATAACTTCATTCCATTTGTTAAACCATGAAATACAATAAAGATCAAGATGCTTTTCACATGGCAAACCTAGTTTCTCAAGCATGTCCTTAAACACCATACTTTCACAACAACCACCATCTATGATTACTTTGCATATATTACCTCTTAAAGTACAACTTGTTAAAAAAATATTTGTTAGCAACCATGCATCATCACCTTTATTCTGCATATGTTGTTTCCTTGGAGAAATCATTATTCTTCTCATCATGACATTTTTTCCAATATTTACTATTACAAATTTAGTACTTTGCTCTTCTATCTCATATTTATCAAAATTCACTCTTGGGTGATCTTATTTCATCCTTTATTGATCTTGGTAGTGCATACACTCCAACTCTCTATGTCTTCTTATCCACAATTATAAAAAACTTAATATCTATGTTGATTTGGAATCCATCCTCTACCACCACCATAGCCTCCTCTCTAAAATCATGTTCCTATTTACTGGTATTGAAATCCTTGTCTTTTATCTTCTTCTCTTTCCACCCCATGTGATGATTCTCTTCTAATGGTATTAGACCAACCATTATTTATATTGAATCCACCTTGTCTCCTTAATAGAAGGTGTTTTCCTCTTTTTGTCCCAATAAATGGTCTTCTAAAATTATGGCTACTTTGTTTTTCTTCTTCCTTCAAAGAAAACTGATAAGCCTCCTCCATGAAAGTATTATATGCATGCTTAATTCATTTTGAATGTAAAACTTCAATTCATTAACATACCTTTCATCCATATGTTCTTTTGTTTCATCATGTTTCACTCATATGGAAAGATGTAAAACTCATATCTATACTCTTCTATATTGTGAACTTTTTGCCTCAAATTTTGGAATCTTCTCTATAGGGTTTGTGCCCATGAGATGAAATTTAACCCTTAGATTATTATCCATACTTTTCCATCAATTCATCCACTCTCTACCTTTTCTATGTCTTTATTCTTGTAGACAATCCCCCAAATCATTGTGTGACCCTTCAATTTTCTACATGCAAACTTTACCTTCTTATCTTCTATAAGAATTATCTATTCAAAAAATATATCCATGATATTCATCCAGTCTACCAACTCTTATGTTTTTAAACTTCCTCTATAATCAATGACATCAACCTTGATAACTTTGTTACTTCCCTCTAAATTTCTAACCATCCTCTCTTCTATTTATGGTATTTGTGCCTATTATTCCTCCTCTTGCATAATTTATTCTTCATGATCTGTGTCTTCATCTGGATCATCTTATACTCTAGTTTTTATTTGATTACAATATTTTTAGTTAACTATTTTACTTACCTCTATATCTCTTTCATAGTCTTATTTATCTAGCATATTCCTCATCAGCATCTCACCATCTCTTACACCTCTAATATTTGAACTTAATCTGAAATCAAATAAAAAAATGGAATACTATCAAGGAAAATTTAAGAAATAGGCACATAAATTTTGAAATAATATTTTGTATTATTGTATTATATAATTGAAATAATTAAAAACCATGCATAAATAAATCTCAACTTAGAATCGGAGTTGTCATGAAAAATTCAAAACTCTTAAAAAAAAAAAAAAAACTCAACCTTCTATTTTTAGTAGCTACTATTTTTGGTAAGTTTCACATGAAAGTGTTTAAAAGAATTCATAAATGTTATAAACACTAAAATTAACATATCGAATGAATTTCTACTAAAGTTCATGTCTAGTTACAAAAATATACAATTTGTAAAAATAGAAAAATATTGAAAAAATTTAAACTATATTTTTGACCCTCAGATGGTCATGTACAAACTCCAAAAAAAAATTGAAAACATCCATAATCGGATAGGGTAGGTTATGACTACATCAAAATTTTCAATATAGTCATTTTGGTGTTAAGGAGAGCTCAAATAGAGCTATAGATCAAAAGTCATGGCCTCCAAAAATTTGGCCTCATTTAATGCACCACAAGGACCTTAAATTTGTTTCCTTTTCTCTTCTTTCAAGCTACTATCCAATCTTCTCTATCTCAAAAATGCTTTGAATCTTCACCCAAATGCATGTAAACTTCCATTGATTTAATGGGATAGAAAATGAGAGAATCAGATTTAATGTTAGTTATATTAACCTTAGAATCCATTGAAGCACCAATTACCTCTTGGTTCATCATATCAAAAAGAGAGCATGATTTTTCTTCAGTCTTGGGAACCTTTTGATCAGTTTTCAGAGTTGATCCTATCTTTTCTCTTTTAAAAGTGTCAAAAACATTGTAAACCATCACTACTAGATGATCAAGAAGGGAATCCTTCCACTAATAACTTTCCACTGTATTCTTGTTTTTGGTAGGTTATGACCATATGGCTAGTATCAAGAGATATGAAACATCAGAAGGGTAATCCTTCATAGTCTAGGGTTTAAGTCTAGCATTAGTCCTTCACTTTGAGATAAATCATAACTAATAGGTTAAGGGAGACATCTAGGAAAAATAGGATACAAGTGAAGGTTGTGTGAATAATTCATTATAGAGGCATTTATCGACATCATCTAAACCTAGACATTACCAAAGACTGAACAAAATGACTTAGAATATAATTGGATGGGAATCTATAGTAAGAAGACTGAGACAGGCTTGGAATTAAAGGTTTTAGTGAGGGATTTGAAGGATGGGAAACATGGTTTCATAATTAGAGGATATTGGTCTACGTATCATGTCCGAACTTAAATTTTTTTTTTCCTATATTCAATGAAAATATATACCTCTACAGAAAAATTCCTATCACATGGGTAAATCTCTAGTTTAACCTCCAATAGTGGTCTCCAAGACTCTAAAATACATTTTTAGAGAGCACGGAGACTTTGCCAAAATCAGTTCAAACTATAGATCACACCCCTATTTGTGAAATATTTTTAATTTTTTATCACCTTCTCGAACTCCTCATCCAAAAAATAAAATGAAATATTTAATTTTTATGGACATAAGGGCTTCCTTGTAGATTTAGCTACATGTACCATTTGAGAGACTCCTTTAGCAATGAATTTGATTTTCCATGCCTCTAGAGTCCTTTGATACTATAGGTTTCTAATTCTAACTTAGAAGTCAAAACCACTATTCTTTAAGACTAAATATGTGTACTCCATAATCCTGCATGCCTATCATAGCTCCCTTTGAACCCTGTTCCAACTATCAGTGTTCCCTATTTAATTCCATTACAGTCCTTCTTAGCTAGATTTATATTTTTTTATCATTATTATTTTATTTTATTGTAATTAATAATTTATTTTATTTTCTGCTTTTATTTTCTTATTCTTATTATTTAATTAATTTATATTATTTTTATGGTTTTATTATTAGATATTTTATACTAATTAATATTATTCTTTATTTTATGTTAATTTATTTTATTTTAATTTAAAAAGGTGTATATATATAATTTAATAAGTGGACAAAAAAAGTGAGAGTAACTAAATAAATCTAAATAAGGGCATTTATTATAATAATAAATGCACACAAGATAGGCCTAAAAGAATATAAGATTAAATCAAATAAGATTAATTCTCCAACACCAAAATAATAAATAGTCAAATATTTCTTTGTCAATTTCTCTTGAAAAAAATCTCTCCTTCAACGAAATATGAAATTATATTTTATCTTTCAGCTACTAATATTAAAATAGTATATAAACTACATTCATTAGAAGGATAAATCATAAAAATAATAGTTTGTTTTGATGCAGTTCCTCCATAGTTTTAATCTTTGGCCTTGAAATATGAAGTTAGGTCTCTGGGATGGTAACCCCTAGTGGTTCGATCAAGAGGCAACACCAATTGCATTTAATGACTATCATTAATATATAAAATTTTGTTATAAATTATATTCTGCTTTTATTTTAATTTACTTTATATAATTTTTCTATATTTATTCTTCTCTTTATATGTTAGCAGATTTATCTTCGATTTTTAGTTTTCATTTTTATCACAAGCACTATTTAAGATCGTGATGTAGCTTCTTATTCAAGTATTGGTTTAAATATTTTCTTTTCTGTAATGGATCTATTATTGAGACCCAAAACATCTAAGAATAATTTTATTATACAATTGTTAATAGAAAATTACTATTCATTATTACATGGAGAAAAACTAATCTCAAAACTAAAGTTTGTGGTAACTTTCATTTCCTTTTGTTCATATAATATGTGAATTAATTGTAAAAACTTAGTTGATTTTTTAATACATGTTAATGTGCGATTGGTGATCCCACATCCAATCTGGACTATCATTTAACAAATTTATATGTCAGTTACTATATGTAACTTGATTGTTATTCGAATTTAACCTTGAGGCACTCTAATATAAATTGTAAAACCTTTTAAAATAATTAATATATTTATTAAATATAAAACCTTTCAAAATTATTGTCCTTATTTTTAATATGATTTTTAAGATCAACAATCATAATCTACTTTATTTATTTTTTTAACATTATTTAATAAATTATTCAGCATGAAAAATGAATTCGCTCTCATGAAAACATACTACAATAAATAAAGTAGGCCATCCCCCACCCAAAAAAACAAAAAATGCAACCATAAATCATGGGTTCTGCTCAGCCTTATAATTACACAAAGATACAAAGGAAATAACCCACCATACATTACTTAAACAAATATGAATATGTATTATTATTATGTGAGAAGAATCATTCGTTGCAGTAAGAATATTTCCTTCACACATTAAACATTGTATTTAAGCACATGCAAACACCGTGACATACATTTCCACCTCATATTCACGGCAGATTGAAAGATTGTTATCTTTACTAAAGCTTTTTAATCCCTACTTATATTATATTTCTTTCGTCTCTTTTAGTCTAATTTATTATCTGAAACTTTTTGTACCAAAGGTAAAGATTTATTTTCTCTTATAATTACGTATCAGAAACAAATGCAGAATCACTTTGTTTTAACCATCACAAATATAAACATATGTAAATTGTAATAATAGTTTATATTGATATAGGGAGTATTGAAAAACTAGCACCTTCATCTTGCTCCATATTAGCGACATTATATTGATATAGGGGGTATTGGAAAATTAGTCCAATCGTTTCCTTGTTGGACTGTAGATAGACATTTGATGGGAAATGTCTCCATTTTATTAATTTATTAATTTTTATTTAATTCTATGTGTTTTAATTTTTTTTAATATTAAATAATCTGGACTATTATAAGTGTTATTAATTAAAATAATTGTAATTAATTTATTAAATAGTTTATGTGTGTTTTAAAGAGCAATTGATATATGATACTTAAATGTATTAAAATATTTATTATTAATAAATAATAAAAATATATTACATATAATTAGATTAATTAAAATAATATAGAATAATTG
Organism: Torreya grandis; assembly: GCA_037957365.1. Lineage (NCBI taxonomy): Eukaryota > Viridiplantae > Streptophyta > Pinopsida > Cupressales > Taxaceae > Torreya > Torreya grandis. The sequence goes on along the minus strand of JARHVA010009137.1, from coordinate 126,740 downwards.
GTTCATATTTTTATATATTATTTATATTGAGCTTAATTTTTTTTAAACAATATATAAATTAAATTTTATGTTCTACAACTCTTATGATCTAAAATAAAATTTTCCTAAATATAAATATTTGAAAAATAATTTTAAAATATTATTATAAATAATAATAATTATCATTTGGTTGTGGCCATAACAAGTACCAATAAATATTATTGTTTATTTCTATATTATATAACTTTTTTATAAGGGTAATCAATTATATAGACACTAGAGTTATGAATCAGAAGTAAGCAAGATTTTGATTGGAGCTGAGGAACAATTCAAAAGTACGATTAGGAGGACCAAAACTTGTAACAACCACAAATAACCAACAACACTAAACATCCCAAAAACACACATAACCAAAATGGGAAACATAGGAGAATATTGAATGAGGACAATGAAATAAGAAACAAATAAACCCATGAAGGAAGAAACAAATAAACCCACTAAACCAAGGCTAAAGATTGAGCTCTAAAAAGGGGATGAGTCATCCATAATGAAGAATCATCCTTCTAGCGAGAATATTTTCAATCAATCTTAGTGCGCCATCTCTAATCATGCTTTCTACCTCCAATCTCAACCTCTCAACTTAAGATCTATGTCCCTTACATTTGGACAAGATGCCAACACCCACTTTTTCTTCCCTTTGGAACTATGGGGGAAGACATATGGAAACAAGGAGAAAGCATTGGATCGTCAAACTAATCACTGGAACCTAAAAATGAACCATCTATCCTTAGAATAAGATAGTATGGATCTTTTGCAGACCCTGCAATCTTCACCTGCAACACCTTCTTAAAGGTCGTAACATGGGGTTAGGTGGGGAGGGGTGTAGATCGTGGTGTAGGGCAAAGAAAACCCCATGGTTGTACTAGATAAAATAATTATTATGAGGGCCCTTCTTGATCTTCCATTTCTATTGCCAACCACATGAAGTTAAATAGCAAAAATTCATGCATTGTGCAATAAGATTACAATAAAAGTGTCTTGAAAAAAAGAATATATAATTGAAAATTTAATCCATAAACCATATGAAGAAATAACCGTAACAAAATAAATAATAAAAATCTTGGAAAAATAAATAAAAACGTAAACTCTTACAATTTTGTAACTCTTATATCTCTCTTTCATTTTCAAAAAAAACTCACCAAATTAGAAAACATAACTCGTATAATTTAGTATTATAGTTATTATTCTACAAAACCGTGCATTATTTTAAACCATATTCAATACATTAAAATAACTCAATGTTTTTCTAATTCCTAGGTTAAATCTTAGAAGTGAATTTAATTGACATCAACGAAAGTTGACAACAATAATATGTCCCAAAAAACAGCAAAAATCCATACGACTTTTTAATTTGTTCCCCTACCATGGGAAGTTAATTTAATATAAGTAATAATAATCATTATATGTTGTTCAATCATTTTAAAGCTTTGAACACAATTTCATATAAATATTCAACTTTACAACTTATGTCTTCACTGCTACATGTACTTTTAAAATTAGTTTGAAAATAATTTTCAACAGTAAATTACTTCTAGAAAATGAGTGGCTTAATAAACTTGTTAAAAAATAAATACTCTTATTTGGAACTGAAATATTATTATCCAAATAAAACACACCTTTTTTATAAGGGAAAGTGTATGAAATTGAATGTTGGAATTGAATTGTTAATTTAAATTGGATGCATCTTGCACATTGAAATTGAAAATATACATATAAATTTGAAATAAATAAAATTATATATTTTTAAAAATAAAATGTAAATGAAATTTTCACACAATATGAAATAAACTAAATCTCATATTTTTAATATATAATTATAAATTAATATTATTTTTAGATTATATATAAAAATATTAATTTCTAAATATTAATTATAATTCAAATTATAAAGTTTACAATATTATACTCTAAATTTATATCCTTTAAAATCTAAATTGTAAATTATTCTTAGAACTTATAACTCATATTTATATACTAGATGTAACTAGATGTAAGAGCATTATTAAACTATTACCAAATCCTATAAGCTACAAATTTGAGACCATTCTAAGTTAAATAAATGAGAAAAACAAAAAAATCTAAAGTTAATCAAGAACAAAATTACCTCATGTAATATGAAGATAACTAATAGTCAGTTCAATGATAGTATCATAAGATTTAAAATGATGCTTCATCTCGACAAGTGATTATTAATACTTGTGAAATCAATCTAAGGTAGTTGTAAATGACATTTTAGCTTAATTTTGCATAAAATGATAAGTATTCACCTAAAACCATGGTTATGAGCTTACCTAATTAGTTCCTACAAGTAATTATTACATTTATAATCTAACCCAAAAAAAAGGATACAAATGTTCTTGACATTGTGGATAAAGGTGAAATAAAACAAAACATTACACTCCATTCTTTTCATCATAAATAATATTTAAAAATAATTAAAATGATTAAATCATATTAATAAATAATGAAATAACAAACTAAATAAATATCAACTTCATGTATTATATCAACATATATTATTATAAAAATAGTCAATCCTTTGTGAATGCTCAAGATCCAAATGTATTGTGTCAAAAAAGAGATATTATTTTATTGAAGCACCAACTAGAGGAAAGATCTTGATTCTGTAAAAATTTCCCTACAGTGTTGTGTTTTGTATATCAAGTGATTTGCTGGAAATGAAATTGGGTAAAATTGAAAAATCCAAAATTTGTAATTTTCAACAGAGGGTGAAAATGAGACCCCCAGGCACCCCAAGAAAGTTTAGTTACAAATCACTATGAATAAAATGTAAATTCTTAAATTGCACCTTGAAAAAATGATTGAAAGGGAATAAGATGAAGTTTGGCATAGTTGGGAGGTTGACTTGCATTTTACACCAACTTTTGGTGTAAAGTGCAAAGTGCATCCCCATTTCTGGATTCCACTAGCTGCAAAGGGAGTTTTAGTGGGTAAATCACTATGAAATTTTCACATGGTGCAAATCGCACTTGGTGAAAATTTACATTTCATACAAATTACACTTGGTGTAAATTTGCATAAAAGGACAAGGATTCTTCTAAAAGGTGAAAAGTGAAAATAATGCATTTATGCATTAAAACAAAAATATAGAAGAATTTATAAAAATCAAATTTGCAAAAAAGCAAATATAAATATTGAAAAGTGCAAAAGGGAAATTTTTAAAAAAGGTAAAAGTGCAAATTGAAAATGGTGAAAATACAAGTTTGGAGACAAAAAGTAAAAAGGGTAAAATAAAACTAAATTATTGTGTTTCATTTTGCTTTACTTGCCTAAGTTCCTCCATGGGAGAGAAATTACAAGTTCTCAAGATCTAGGTGGGCTACTCCATGGAATATCACTCAAATAGCCATGGATCTGAAATATTCACATGTAATCATTACAAGAGTAGGGTGTCCCATGGCATGGATAAGAGAAAGGAAGGGAAGTTGCCTAGGAGGTTCCATCTATACAAATAAGTGTTCAAAGAGAATCTCTAGGTGGTTACACAAAAGATAGATTTTATTTGGCTCCTTAAAAAATTATTCTTTTTCCATCTCATTTGAATGCATCTCTAGCCAAGAAATCAAGGATTTTGTTGCAAATATCGATCATTTCTTCTAGAGGTAGTTGGAGGAAACTTTTTCCTTGCAAATACACTAAGATTCCAAGCATGACAAGGGTTTTTTTTTTTCCATCCAAGGGCATCTTGGTTGAACTTGAGGGGGTGTTTTGCACTTTTGGAAGTTCCAACTCTCCATCTTGGATTTGAAGGTTTTAAAAAAAGCGTATAAATAGTGGGCTTCTCCTCTATTCAAGGGGTTGGTTATTAGTTGTTGTTGGTATTTTTTCTTCTCTAAGTATAGGCTCTTTAAAATTTTAGGATCACTATTGTGTATGTATTTTTCTTGTCTTGTGAATGTAGTTGCATTTTGTACAACCATTAGCAAGATTTGAGAGCACCTCTATGTGTCTCCCCTGTCCAACATGGAGCAAATCCACCATGCTTGTCCCCATGGTAGCATTTTGAAACATTGATATATGTAAGATTTTATTTTAAGTTAAATGGAAAATACATATGGTTCTTTAATTTATCTTGTTAATGAAATGTAATGAGATATTTTACATGTTATGTTGATTGGATATCTAGCTTTGTGTTCACTATTGGTTATCATCTTGGGCAAAAATCTAGGTTATAAACCCCCTTTTGCATAGAGATTTCAAAATATTTTGTTGAACACCTCATTAGGTCACCCTGGGATCATATATTTAGCAAGAGAAGGTATTTTAGATTCTAGTTTTAGTGTATGTTCTAGGGGTTTAGGGATCATTTGGGCATTTGCATTGTATTGGCACCAATGGACGCAAATTTATCCTTGTAGTTTCCATGGCTTGCATTTCAATTTTACTACATCTTTGGAATAAATGATGTCATGTATATTGAAAGAAACCCTGTTGTTTGAAAACTAGTAGCACACCACCCTCCTTTTTATAACTAACAAACTATGCTACCCTATCCTACCCTACTTTTAACACACCCTTTGCATACCATGACTGTTATTTTCCTTGAAAATACATATGACCTTGCATATTTGAAATGTGTTTGTATTTTTTTGCTTGAAATTCTAGTGTTGTAGTTTACCATTTAACTCTTGTTATTAAATATTTTATAAAAATGAGGATCGCTCTCATCCTTTCATCTGTCTTTAGTAACTTGTGTATGACATAAAGCATTTGTTCATTTCATGTCACAACCCTTCACGGGTGAATTGTGTAAACTCGGTTATGTTTTGGTCATATTTTCTCCTTGTGAAAATAAACCTCATGGAGATTGAAATGTAAAACCCCTCAATATGAGCAAGCTACCCCATAGGTCTTGTCACCTTGGTTTAGGTAGAGCCAAAAGTAGCAAGGAGCTAGTCATACCCTTTATAGGTGCCTTTCAGTCATTTTCTCCATTCGGTCCATTCTTGATTCCAAACCCTCCCTTGACTATAACAATATTTTAGTGGGTTTATCATCTTTGTTTGTCATTTTATTCAAGTGTGCAAATCTGAGTGAAAGAGGTTTACAACTGGGAACCAACACTTTCCATTTAACTCTAAAGGAGTTGCATTATTCATCATTATAATTCCTCCTCGTCATTTTGCCATATTTAACACCTATTATTCAATCATAGAATTTTAAAACAAATTAAAATTTCAAACCCAATTAAAAATTCATAAATATATAACCTCTAGGATCCAAATCTTATGAAATACTAGATGATAATACCATAAACTAGAAAATAAAAATTTTAATTATCACAATTTTCTTAAAATTTCATGAACACTAATATATTTATTGACTATTCATGAATAAAATAAAATAATTAAATAAATATATTTAAATAAATATCAACTCAAATTTTGAGTTGACATGAAAACTTAAAAATAAATAAATTATATAGAGTCAACTAAAATTGGTCTTTTTATACACTCTTATTTTTCACTGTTCCTATTTTTAGAAAATTTTACATACAAGATTGGATGGACATATAAATCTCCATATATCTTGTACATATTAAAGTCACATTAGTGGAAAAAATTCAACTCAATTTCATCTTAAAAATAAATATTAAATTGTAAACTCAGCCCCTTAAATTGTTAATTAGCACATCTACAATATATGTAAACCGCACTAACCAACTATCACTGGATAGTGATTCATTATCCTCTCCAATATACTCATTTATAAAAATGACAAACAAGTTACCAGATCAAAAATTATGGCATTCACAATATAGGTATCTACATCTCTCTTCTATCTCTGTGTGGGGGGGATAAGATGCCAACATCAACCTTTTCTTCCCTTTGGAACCATAGGGGGAAGAGATATGGAAGCAAGGAGAAAGTATTTGATCTTGAAACTGATCACTAGACCATAAAAATGTTAGAATAAAAGGGTATGGATCATTTGCATAACCCACAATCTCCACCTGCAACGCCTTCTTAAAGGCCGTAACATGGGGTTGAGTGGGGAAGAGGAGGGGGATTGGGGTGTAGGGCAAGAAAACAGCATGGTTGTACAAGATAAAATAATTATTAGGAGGTCCCTTCTTGATCTTCCATATCTATTAGCAACCGCATAAAGTTTTAAAATACCAAAAAGTCATACGTTGCCCAATACAATTACAGTGAAAGTGTCTTAAATGAAGGAGTTCATAGTTGAAGAATTTAATCCATAAACCATATATGAAGAAATCACTTTAACAGAATTGAAAAAAAAAAAGTCTATAAAAAAATCAATAAAAATCTAAACTCTTACAATTTTGTAACACCTATAACTGTCCATTTTCCAAAAAAAAACAAAACTCGCGAAATCAGAAAACAAAAGTTACGCAATTTATTATTAAGATTTTATTATATTTATTATTCTACAAAACCGTGGATTATTTTAAACCATATTCAATACATAAAAATCACTCACAAGGTTTTTTTAATTCGCAGGTCAAATCTTGGAAGTGAATTTAAACTACATCAACGAATTTTGACCAATAAGATATCCCCCCCCCACAAAAAAATTTAAAAAAACCGTACTTCTTTTTAAATTGTTCCCCTACTACTGGGAAGTTAATTTAATATAAATAATAATAATCATTAGATGTTATTCAATCATTTCAAAGCTTTGAGCACAATTTCATATAAATATTCGACTTTAGAAGTCATGTCTCTTTCGGAACACCCATGTCTTCACTGCTACATATACTTTTACATGTACTTTTAAAATTAGTTTGTAAATAATTTGCAACAGTAAATTACTTTTAGAAAATGAGTGGCTTAATACACTTGTTTCAAAATAAACACTCTTTTTTGGAATTGAAAAATTATTATCGAAAGAAAACACACTTTTTTTATAAGGAAGTGTATGAAATTGAATGTTGGAATTGAATTGGAAGCATCTTCCACATTGAAATTTATAAAATTGAAATAAATAAATATATATATATTTTAAGAATAAAATGTAAATGAAATTCTTTTATAATATAAGATAAATTAAATTTTAGATTTTTACTATAGAATTAACTCAAATAAATTAATATTATTGTATCTATATAAATTTCTAAATGTTCATTATAATTTAAATTATAAAGTTTATAATATTTTACTTTAAATTTATATCTTTTAAAATTTAGATTATAATTTATTCGTAGAACTTATAACTCATATTTTTACATTGAATGTAGGAGCATTATTAAACTATTACCAAATCTTATAAGTTACAAATTTGAGATCATTCTAAGTTAAAGAAATGAGAACAGCAAAGAAATCTAAAGGCAATCAAGAACAAAATTACCTTATGTAATATGAGGACAATTAATATTCAGTTAAATAATAGTATGATAAGAGTTAAAACGATGCTTCATCTCGGCAAGTAATTATTAATACTTATGAAATCCACCTAAGGTGGTTTTAAATGACATTTTAGCTTAATTTTGAATAACATGATAAGTAGTCACCTACAGCCATTGTTATGAGCTTACCTAATTAGTTTCTACAAGTAATTATTACATCTACAGTTTTAAAAAAAATGGATACAAATGTTCTTGACATTGTGGATATAAATAAAATAAAACAAAACTCTACACTCCTACATTCTCTTCATCATAAATAATATTTAAAAATAATTAAAACGATTAAATCATATTAATAAATTATGAAATAACAAATTAAATAAATATCAACTTCACTATTATATATGCATATATTAATATGTTATAATTTTAAATAATAACACATGAAAAATGAAATATTATATATATATGGGCCATTTTTAGGTCTCATAAGCCCACACCAAAAGAAAACCTGATCATCAAATATATAGGAAGACTCAACCCACTTGAAATTAATACTTGTGTTTTGGGCATACATTCTAATCCATGACTATTTATTTGAGTAAATCTCCTTCAACTTGATGAGATAACTCATATATACAATAATCTAATTTATAAATTGTAAATTTTTATTTAATTTTAAATCCAAAGATATAGTTTTATATATATTTTTAATAATAATTTGTAAATAATAGTAAAGAATGAACTTATTAAAATATTTTATTTATTTCTTTCTTTATTTTCAATCATTATAATATTCTGTCCATCCAGGAACATGATACCACAAAGTAAACATCTAAAATCTTCGAAAAAAAAATAAAAATCTATTCGTATACTTGTTTGCTCTATTATGGCATCTTTGAAATTTTAGATAGAATAAGGCTCATGCTAATGTAAGGAAAGAGTAAGTTTCATCTTTCTATGTCCATGAGTAGTATATGTTTACCTATAGATTTTGTTAGATAGAGAGAAAGAATGACTTAAGACTCCCCTTATGGATATTTCTACCGGCTTGTTGTATTCAAAGAAAAATTCAAATGATTCAATTATTTTACAATTAAGCAGGCTGGGTTGGAGATGTTTTTCTTTAAGACTGGGTGACATATTGCTCTATTATGATAAATACTATCATATTGTATATTTTTCTTAGATCATGTCGTAAATAGGAATAACAGAATTTTATATAATGTTCCGTACAATTAAATTATGGTTCCATGCATTATCCATGGTCACCACATAGTCAGATGGTAAAAATCACATATTCAGGATTTAAATTCAATTGAACCAACGAAATACACTTTGTGAAAAGATAAGGGAGATTATATGGAGCCATTTTCATAATTATTATTTTCGTTAATTTAATTTTACAAATATTTATTTTAGTATACATCGTAAAAGGTGGCATGTATTGAAACATTTGCATAAACAACTTATTAATCCTGTTAAATTTTTGCATCTAAGTCAGAAATGATTAAACTTATGTTTTCTAACTTCTTCCTCTTTTTCCTTCACTTGATTCGTCATACCTTAAGTATTGTGGTTTTGCACACTTTTAAGATAATTATAGGGACCAATTCTGTACTGGAATGAGATTGTATTATCAAAATAATATAATAAAATGTGAAATCTTACAAGAGTTTCTTAAGGTAGGATCTATACCTTGTTGTCTTGTGGAAAGGTGTATAAATTTGGTTTTTATTATGTGAAAATTGTAGATATAGTAATTGTATAATTAGGGGTGTTAGAAGGGACTTAGGTAGAAAATGGGACCATAAGTATGGGTGTTGATGTTTCCTCTAAGGTTTATAATACAGGTTTTAAATGTAGGTGAATTGTGATTTCTCAAATGTAAAAGTTAAATATTAAAAATTACATTTTTATCTTCTTTTTATCATTTATTCGATATATTTAAATTATTTATTGTATTTATTCTTATTTTTATATCGTGTGATTTTGTTGACTAAATATAATCCATTATGCCTACAACTAGTGGTTCTTAAATCTTTATTTTGGGTCATTAGTAATACTTAAAGGGTCATTGATAAATCCTCTGGTTTCATGGGTTTACGAAATTTATGGAAGCTTGAGAACATCACATAAATGACAGATGAGCATTCAATTTTCTTCCTATTGAATATCTAAATATGTATTTTTGTGCTTAAAATTCATTAAGAAAAAGAGTTTTATATCCTTATGCATTATTATTAAAACATTTTTTTTTTTTTCCTTTAAAATGTATAAAGCTTATTGATTTTTAGAAGGATATCACCTAAATTTCAAAAATGAAAGAAAGCGATTTCTATATCTATAGTGGCCATAAACAAATGGACCATAAATTAAATGCATGCAATGAATAAGTACCTCTCACCTAAGAAATAAAATGTATTAAATATCTTAAAATGTATGGAAGATGGGATTATTCTATTTTGTTTTAAGATTTTTCTAGATTATTACATTCTTGTGAAAAAAAAATGAAAAATAATAAATTTATTTTACTTTATGACAAGGTGTTAATGAGTTTCATTAAAATATATAATGTACACTATCACTATGCATTATGGATTTAGGAAGTTTTATATTATATTATTTATAATAATAAATAAATATATTTATTTATGTCACCATAGAATTGTCAGCGACCATGCATGGATTCTTTTTTCTCGATAATGTTATGGAAGAGATAACAATCACACATAGAGAAGGATGCAACTACCTGCAACACCTTATAATGTTTAGTCTCATCATTATTACTATAAATCTATGTTATTTTAGGATTTTTAGAGTGTAAAGTGACAGAATTCAAGGATAATTTGAACAGAAATCTATGTTTTATTTTTATTTTTTTTATTATAAATTTTACATAAAATATATTATTTTTGTTACACTAACTCCATAAATAATCATATATATTTTTATTGTAATATTTATTAAAAACTCTTCAACTATTTTATGCACTACACAAAAAAATATTACTCGATCATATATTTTTCAAATTAAATAATATGACTCAATAATACCATTCATTTTTTTGGTTGGTGTTTTAGAAAATGTAGCACTATCTATCCCACATCCCTTAAGCAACGGTCAAATAAATAACATTAATAAATCCATCAAATATAACTAAAAGACAAGTTGAGATTATGAAACCATCTAAAAAAAACCTATCCCTACCCAGTGAAGACAATGTTGCTTTTAAATATTCAATAAAATTTGAATACTTATAAAATTTCTGAAAGAATTTATTTGCATATTCAACATCTTTCTTTTCATTTGAAGACTTTTATTATGACGCCAAATATTTTGAAAAATTCCCTTCGATCTTCCTTTCATCTTAAATATCATATTTTTACCACACCCTATACATTTACCAGTTTCAAATATACACCTCACAGCCAAACACATCCCTGATAAAGTAACCAAAATTTTCCAGATGTTAAGTACAAATAATAATAAATAATTTTCCAGATGTTAAGTAGATCAGTGGTAGCATTTTGTACCACAATGCATTAGATTTACAACCTTTCAAAAGAATTCCAACAATCAAAAGAATTATTTGACACAATGAAAATCACGTACACTTTTTTTTCACAAGAAATATTTTGACACGACATAAGTACAACAAAACCTATTTTTTAACATAAAAGCTTCTTTTATGTTGAAGGTCAAATCACATCCGAATATTTTTATTCTTATATTATTTATTTTCTTGAGGACAACCACCTGTATCACAATAATTTATTTTATTATTGTAATTTTCTTTTCCCTATTACCTCAGTGGGGTTGCATCATAGCCATCATATCACCAAGGATGGTACATTGTTACGGCTATCCCTTTTATATTTTTTTAAGCTAAATATTTCCTTGCAGTGCGTATGCATGTGTCTTTATATATATATTAGAAATATTTGTGTGCTATTTCCTTCTTAAATCAAGATCCTGAATATATTTGAAATATAGATTTATTTCAAATTATTTAAGATTTTGTATACGTATTGAATTTAGCATGTATTAATTTTTCTAGTTGAAATTCAGAGGCAAATATTTACAGGGAATAACTGGTATATAGTCATATTCATTTATGCTATAAAATAATGTCAAATTCAATGTCTTGTGTGGAAACTTATAGCAAAGGTAATTACTTTATTTAATTAGAGTATAAACCAGAATTAAATCTTATAATGGTAATACGTGGTTGTATGTAGTAGTCGTTTTTTTTTTTTTTTTTTAAAGATATATCTGATTACCCTTATAACTCTACATTTTTATATATGGATGAAGAATATGGTGAAGGAATTTAAAAGTTGGAATAAGTTAAAGGAACCTAAAGAGATTTTAATATCGTTTTAATAGTGCTTTTATAAGTGAAACTACTAAGTCAAGGCACTTTTCAAATGCATTTTATTCTAGAAATAAAATGTATTATAAGTATATATTTCAATTTCATCATTTACATGTAAACATTATTATAGTATGCGCATTAAATCATGTATACAATTTTATTCCAATTGATATTATGACTTATTTTAATAATTATGTACAAAAATATATGCCAATTTCTTTTCAATATAATAGAAGAAATTTCTTTTCTTTTCAAAAATATAATAAAAAATAATTCTAATTTTTTTCCTCCTATCAATTTAATTGAAGCATAGTTTTATTTATCAAATTAATACAAATAAAACACACTTATAATTATTTTCAAGTAAATATAAAAGAAAAATTGTTTATTTGCAATAATGCTTTACAAAATAATAAGTGCATGTTTTAAAAGTTAATAAGTTCACAACAATAAAAAAAATCACTAAATTATAATTTATTGTGATTTCACAAAAACTACAACATATTATATCACTTCATTTGTATTTAGAGAACATCATTTCACTTCCACAATAACATTAAACAACTATAACATATTTTAATATTATATTTGTACCCACAACACATCTATATATTTTTGTTTATCTTCCACATAAAATATGAGAAAGGAAAGATGCTCACCTCCTAACCTATTAAAATAATAATTTGTTCCAATCTCTAATAATCCCCAACCCAAGTGGTGACTCCTACACACAACAAATAATAACACAGGTTTGACTTAACGAACTAACCACTAAGCTTTTATATCACATAAATATGCATCATACATAATCTTGTTTAGATTCATAATGAATGGTTTTTACAACATTAAAAGTTGATTAATATCCTTGTAAAATAATATTTAATTTTAAATTAAGAATAAAGTGAAACTAACTAGCAACCGTAAGCCCAAAACTTCACCGTTTGTTTAAGTTTTTTTTTTTTTTTTAATGTATTTAAATCATGAAGAAGAGAACTCACATTTTGGCACCAAAAATATCATTCAAATGGTTCCAATATCAAAGTGACTTCATTTTTTCCAATATAACACAAGGAAGGCCTTTTAAAAAATTTAAATTTGTTTGCTCCCAAAAAGAACCCGAATTTTCACAATCAAGAAAAAATTAACTCAAGGTCATATATATCAAGTTAGTATGTGTCTAGGATCATGTGATAGTCAGAGGAGTTAAGGGTGCACATAAATTAATGTCATGGGAGGGTAACTAAAGATACATATTAAAAATAAGGTGGACAATATTCATGCACATAACAAAACATACATACTCAAGGTTTTATACAGGTTGGAGCAATTTTGTAGGGTGGTATTTTCACCTCTCATCCTTTCCTTTATTGTCTATCTCCATATTTTCACTTGTACACAATACTAAAAATCCAAACATTTATATAATAATAATTAATTTAATACAATATCACCACATAAACTTATATCTTAATATTTCCACTATCTTTTTAATAATTTTTTCACTATCACACACATAAGGTTATATCACTAGATATGAATCATCTTAATTATAGTATTAATATTAAACATGTTGTAAACATATTTAACATCCAATATGGAATAATCATAATCACCATTTTATACATTGTTAGTGTCATAATCAGGATGGAATAATCATAATCATTTCATCATAATAAGAACAAACAAGAACAATATCTCCTCAAAATGCAAAAACAGTTTCATCTCCTCATTATATATCAAATGAATATCGTAATAATATATCCATAAGTGAAATCATATCATAACAATAAAATATAATTATGATAAACATAATTTATCAAAGATATCATAAAGCTCAAAAAACACCATAATGACCAATGTGCATAATAGTTGTGGAAGTGGCATGACATTATCACCCATGCAATTGGGATACCTATGGAGTCAAATGCCAATAATGGGAAGAGATTGAAATGCATATTCATTAATATTCTAATGTTAAGCTATAATTGTAAAAAATGTGTATGCACATTCAAAAATTAACATGTACACCATAAAATTTACCTTACCTTATGGTGATTCGTATCCGATGTGGTGTTCATGATTATGATGATATTGTTATAATTCTTCATCATCCAATCCAATTGGATTGGGAGATCAATTATGAATATAAATCTCATGGACCTCTTGTCATTAATATATCCAACATATTAATCATATTTTTAAAAAATTAAAATTCTGTATTTTTTTCCAACCCATCGTTAGACAATATATGTCATTGGAGCGGATTTTATATTCCACTTCCTTTAAGGTTATCTAAATTTTATTTATTTTATATTTTAATAATTCATATTTATATATGACCCCATAAAAGCCTCAAATTTTAATAAACCATACACTAATTTTCTTATTATGTAATCTATGTGGACATGCCAAATATTAATCACTTCTCCACCCCTCCCACAATTTTTCAGTAATATATAGTGAAAAATAGCAATGATTACCTATAATGTCATTTTTTGGCGAACCATAGTAGAAATTTCCCATTTTCTCAACATGGCACATATTATAATACATTATTAATACACTTTCAAGCTTGGGAAAAATAATTTCTGTGGAAATGGCATTTCGCTTGTGTCCAAGACGACTTCCATTCCCACTCTTTATAACATTTATTGGATCCTATGGTATAGAATCCTTAATGTAAAAGTCTTCTGGTTCATAAGTACAGTAATATCCAAAATAAATACTTTAAATTAAGTTAATAAATAATTTGTATACATTGAAATAACATTCAAATATTGAAAAAAACAAATTACAATTTTTGTAAAACCAAATATGAATCAAAATTCTTTTCTAATCCCTTATAAGGATAATGGTGTAGGAATTGTTTTGGTATGCAACACCTGAATGTTTTTATAAAACATAATTTATCACATTCCCATTTAATAAAATAAATGATTGTATCTACAACAATTAAATAAAATTCATCAACAGAATATACAATGTTTTCCCTCACCTCAATCCAATCTAAGTCAAAAGACAATAATATGACATTCTTAGGATTTTGTATTGTGAGAACATAAATTAACTCCCACTTTGACCAAATCTTCTACACCTGATAAATATAATTAAATAAACTATCTATGAGGTAAAATGCATTGCATACTTTAAAAAAACATATGATGAATAAATTCATTACATACCCAACTAACGTAGGGTCAGTACATACATAGTTTATATAGGGAAAATATATATACACAGTTTAATAAAGGGTTTATATATAGTGTTAATTATTAAACATAAACATTTAATTAAAGTCATTAAATACATACTTAATATATGGTAATTGCATATATAGTCAACACATTATATATATATATATATATATATATATATATATATATATATATATATAATCTTAGTTCATAAATACACAATGAATTTTAATGCTTACATAAAAAATTATTGTATAATTTCTATATACACAATTCATTGAAGTATTTATATACATAGTTAACAATAGTCATTATATACACAATGAATTAATGTCATTAAAAACAAAATAACATGATGTCAACATGAACACAATTAATGCATAGCCACTAAGTTTACATTTAAAAATGGTCATTACATATTCAAAAATGTCAATTTTCAACACGAATACATAGGTTATGCTTGAGTAATCAAAATATAAAAGTGTCAAATGTATATGCACAATATATGTATGCCAAAGATATGACAAAATTTATGTTTCCAATTATCTAACACCAAATTTGTGTGTCTACAACATGATAGATTAAACAATCCATGGAACTTAAAAACACAAAGTTGTTTCGCAAATCACTCTTATCATTACTCTCAACAAGTATTCAAATACTTCTTCATTACACACACTTTTGAATTAAATTCAACAAATCCATGATATTAATGCATGCTATTATATAACTCACAAAGCTTCATCAAGCTTTCAACTCACACATACTCTCATAACATCTCACCAAGGAGGCTATCCTCACTTTAACAAAACTAGTCTACCTTAAAAAGCAAATAATACAATTACTTATATAAATACAAGGAAAAATTAAAGTGAGAGAAACATAAAGAGGATAATAAATGGTGCCATTTTCCACTTGGTGGAATAGTAAGGAATAGTGAGATATGTCTTCCACTTGTGCAATGGAGGAAAGTATTGGGAATCTTCTTTAGACAACTCATCATCACCATGTGCCTCCAAATTTAATCCTATTCCAAATGTGTATACAATCACTTTGAACAAGAGTCTAAATAGTTAAGTAATATCTCACAATCATGGATATCTCGCTAGCATGTGCATCCCAAAACAGGTTCCCCACTATACATGTGCTTCAAAAAAATAGTTAAATATTCAAAAGGGGTCCTGCACTTGGAATTTTGACCTATACGAGTACTAGATACCAAAAACAAGTCCTTTTATGTGCCTTTCAATAAATTTGGCACCCTATGTCACCTATCCGTCATAAATATTGTTGTGGACACCTCATCAAGATAAATAGTCTCTGCCACATCATCCATGAATAATGATAACATGAATAGTGTTTTTTAGCCACATCATTCTCTTGTGGTTGAAAACAACTTAGATCTTATGAGTTACCCTGATTGTTCTTTAATATTTGTAGGATCACACACATGACCACATGAACACATGAGTACACAAACACACCACTCTATTTTTGGGTGATGCAAGATTGAACGAAGCCTACATTACATAGCTGAGGTATTGTAATGTGATCTCATGATCACATGGATGGGGTAAGTAATATAACCACTCTTTTAGTCATGGATTTGATGACCATGATATCCCCTTCCAAAATATCAAGTACTTTCAAAGAATATTCTTTTTTCTTCTCCACTTCTAGCTTTTACCTATTGGTATTCCCACTCTACTCTTCATACTTATTCTCTTCCTCTTTTTCCTCATGGGATAACACCTCCCACCATAAATTCTTCCCTTTATGAGATTATACCCACCGTATGTTTTCCTCCTCCACCAAAATATTATCCATATTCTAATGGATCCACATGTGGGACCGCACCCACTACAAACCATCCTCCTCCACTAAGATGCTCTATGATGCATATCACCTTCCCATGTAAGCTAACCCTCACCACTATCTATCCACATCCACAAAAATCCTTCTTATCTTTATTCAAAACATATCCAACCACCTATTAAATTATCCTCAACATTGCACAATAATGTATGTAAATTCACACACATTGTTGCCATCTCATATGCAACATGAGTTTATTCATCACATTATTGGGTTACCATACACCCTATCAACTTCTCCTTGTTCTTTTTGGGCTCAAATAAGTCACTCTTAATACCTAAAACATTAGGATATTCTATGCATACCATGGTTAATCTAAAACATAGTCACATCTTCTCATCCATCATCACACTATAATATTGATCCAAAGGAATCTTTTTCTCCTCAAAGCCTTCTCCAATAACTCTTAGTTGTTATTATTCTTCCACATTTTCATCATGTGCATGAGCATGCACATACACTACTTCTATTGTTTCCTTCATGGAAACCTTCAATTCCTCTTCAATTATTGCATGCTCTTCATTCTCTTCGCTCTCATTATGATTTCTCAAAATATCCATATCATCCAATTCCAAGGCTTCCCCATCCTCATCTACACCTTTGTTTTTATCCCCTAAACATGGTTTAAACTTCATCAAAGACTTCATGTGTGCACTTTCTTTCACAACATCCTCATCCAATGTTTCTACCATGGAAACTTGCAATGTTACATGGTTGACTTCTTCACTCACTTGTAACTCTTCATGGTTTCAATATTCATTTATATACAACTCCACATGGCTACAATTTTTACTCTCACAAAATTATACATTGTTAAATTCTTCATTCTCTATCAACCCTATAAGGTTGAAAACCTCCTCAATATGAAACTCTTCATGTGGCTGCAATTTTATTCACTCTTTAGACACTCTATATGTATGCAACTTTATTCTATCTTATATCTATCATCCTTTGCAAGGATGTCTCCACCTTCTTCTTCAACAACAATCACCTCTATTTCATAATTTTTCCACTCATAAGTCTTCATAAATTTTTCCCCATCTTCAAATAATGGGTCTCCTTCATTAGCTTCAACAAATATTAGCTTTCCATACTTCCCAAGCTTCTTGGCTTATCTCATCACATGAAGCCTTTCCATCCACTATATTTGAATTATTGGGTGCATAAATTCCCCCATCCACTTGGAAACCATTTCTTCACATTCACATACCTTATTATTTCCTTTTCTTTTTCTCCACACTTGGTAATCCTTCCATCACATGGTTGGAACTCCACACATCCTCTTGATTGCAACTTTCAACCTAATGGTATCTTCAATATGTATTTCTTAAAAATGCATCTCTATCTTATCTATCCTTTGCATGAGACCTTCTAAATACAATTTTC
Source organism: Torreya grandis (assembly GCA_037957365.1). Lineage (NCBI taxonomy): Eukaryota > Viridiplantae > Streptophyta > Pinopsida > Cupressales > Taxaceae > Torreya > Torreya grandis. The sequence continues at coordinate 108,538 of JARHVA010009137.1, read as the reverse complement.
CACATAACATAGACACTCTTTCATTCTTTTCTTACATATATTCACAATCCACAAAAAAAAATACAAATTCACGTCTTAAATAATATCCTCTCCTCTCCACATAAATCTTACTTGCTCTGATACAACTTGATGGATTCAAAAATCCATGGAGTTTAAAAACATAAAGCTCTCTAAAAAATAACTCTTCTCATTACTCTCAATAAGTCCTCAAATAATTATTCAATACACATTAAATTTAACAAAGTCATGTTATGGGTGCATGCCTTCTATAACCCATAAAGCTTCATCAAGCTTTCAACTCATACATACTTGACAAAATCTCAACAAGGAGGCTATCCTCACTTCTACCAAAATAGCCTACCTTACAAAGAAAAGAATATAATTATTTATATAAATATAAATAAGAATGAAAGAGAAACAAACACAAAGAGACCAAGAAATGACACCATTCTCCATTTAATGGAATAGTGAGGAATAGTGAGATATATCTCCCACTTGTGCGATAGACAAAAGTAGTGGGAATCTTCTTTAGAAAACTAATCATCACCATGTGCCTCAAAATTTCATCCCATTCCACATGTGTGTACAATACCTTTGTACAAGATGCCAAATAGGTAAGGAATATCTCACAATCATGGATCTCCCACTAGTATGTGCATCCAAAAATGTGTTCCCCACTCTACATGTGCTTTCAAAAACTAGAAGAATCTTCAAAAGGTGACCCCCACTTGGAATTTAGACCTATATGCATACTATATGCCAAAAACAAATCCATTTATGCGTTTTTAAATAAATTTGGTGTCTCATGCCATATATCCATCATAAATAGTGTTGTGGACACCTCATCAAAATGAATAGTGTCTACCACATCATCAGTGAATACTGATATCATGAATAGTTTTTTTCTATTGCATGACAACCTCTTTGAACCAAGAAACTAATTAGTTTAATTAGGATGTATTGTTTTTAAAATTAAATACAAAATAACATTAGTTATTTGTAATTAGGTTGATGAGGGTTGGTTTCCCCAAATTATGTCCATCTTTTAACCAATGGATTAATTAGTTCAACTAGGGAATTGATTAGGGAAAAATGAGCTAGATATAACATTAGGTAGTTGTAACTAGGTTGATGAGGCTTGAATAAAAAAAATTTATCTTTCATTGATCTTAACTTATAATTAATTTAATAAAAGAGTTATTTAGGGAAAATTAATCTAAAAATCATATTTTATAGTTTAAATAATGTTGATAGCGCTCTATTTTCTAAAATTGCATCCCTTAAAAATTAGTCAATGAATTTGTTTATTGAAGGATTCAACTCAATAAAACTAGCCCTAAATCACATTAATTGATTAAAATAAGGTTCATGGTGCTTTATTTCCTCATGTTATTTTCCCTTTTGTTAATATCAATTTATTTTTTAAATAAATGAGAAAAAAAGATAAAATTGAGACTTGGATTAAATTTTGAAGTTGTAATTAGATTGGTGAGACTTTTTTCCCACAAATTACATCCTTAGCTAAAATAACAAAGTAATTAGTTAAATGAGGGATTAATGTTACTAAATTAAACCTAAAATCACATTAACTCTTCATAAATTGGGGGATGGGGCTTGATTGCCTCCAAATTTATCCCTGATTTTACCAATCAAGTGATTGGTTCAATCAATGAGTCACTTGGGGAATCTTGAGCCCAAAATCACATTAAGCAATCCTAATCAGCTTGATGAAGCTTAATTTATCTAAACCATGTCCCTCATTAACCTAATCGAGTAATTTGGTTTAATTAAGGATTAAATTAAGTAACATTAACCATAAATCACATTAAGTAGCTATAATTAGGTTTTAATGCCATATATCCCTAAATTACATCCCTCATTAAAATATTTGAGTAATTGTTGAATAAATGAGTTAATTTTTTAAAATTTAACCCTAAATCACAATACATATATTAAATTAGGCTAATGTGGAACATTTTATCTTAATAGTGTCCTAATGTGGTTCAATAAGGGTTTCATTTTGTCTAAATAAACCCCTAATAAAATAATTAGTTTAAGGATGGAATAAATTAGGCATAATCTAACCCCATTATCAAACTAGGTAGCCATCATTATGTTTACGGGGCTTGATTACCCAAAATTGAGTCCATCATTGAACCAATCAAATAATTGATTCAATAAGGGTGTCAGTCGGTCTAAATTGACCCATAAAAAATCAAGTAGCCATCTAAGTTTAAGTGGATTGATTTATAAAACGTATTTCACTTATTGAATTAATCAAGTAATTAGTATAATGAGATAATATTTTTTTATCTAATAGAGCCCTAGATTACATTAGATAATCATAATTAGGTTGACAATCCTATATTTATGTGAGTTTCATCCCTTGATAAACTAATTAAATTTGCAATGGGGTCAATTAGCAAAATTTAAGATCAAAATCACATAGAGTAGTCATAGTTAGGTTTATGAGGCTTGATTCCCCCAGATCACATCCCCTATTGAACTAGTCAAGCAATTAGTTCATTGAGGCATTTTATTATGAAAAATTACACCCCAAACCACATCAAGTAGTAAAAGTTTGGTTGAAAAGTCTTGATTTACCTAAATCATGTCCCTTTAACTAATCAAGTAACTAGTTTAATGAGGGAGTAAATCAAGGAAAATTTAACCTTGAGTCACATTGGGTAGTCACAATAGGTTCATGGGCCCTAATTTCCATGAAATTCATATCACATTAAACACATTGAATAATTATTTTAATGAGGGAGTTATTTAAGGAATATTCGATAGTCGTAATTAGGTTAACAAGGCTTGAATTTCTCAAATGGCATCCCTTATTGAAAAAATCAATAGATTGGATCATTCACAGATTAATTTAGATATAAATGGGTCCCAAATAAAATTATATAGTTGTAATTAGGTTTACAGGCATTAATATCTTAAAATTGCATCCCTTGTTGAATAAACTAATTAATTGGTCTAATCAGGGCACAAATTGGGGTAAATTAAGTCCCAAATCACATTATGTAATTATAATTAGGCTAACATGGATCAATTGAACCATTTAATCACATCCCACATTTTAAAATCTAACCAATTGTTTCATTAATAGATACAATTATGGAAAATTAGTCCTCAAATAACATTAGGTAGTCATAACTAGTTTGTTAGGGCTTAATTTCTCCGAGCTACATCGATGATTGAACCAATTGAGTAATTGGTTTAATAAGGTAATAAATTGGGGTAAATTGATCCCAAAATATCACTATATATCACTGAGTATGGTTACAAATATATATTTCTCAAAATGACATCCTTTATTGAGTAAATCAAGTAATTATTTCATCAAGGGTGTCAACAAGGGAAAATTTAGCCCCAAATCACACAATTTAGTATTTTTTAGATTGGCAAGGCTTGATTTTTCTAAATTATTGTCCTCATTGAAAACTGAGTTATTAGTTCAATAATAGTTTTTATTAAGTAAAATTGAGCCCCAAATCACATTAGGAAATCATATTCAATATAATGGGGATTG
>JARHVA010009137.1:62500-97500 GCA_037957365.1 Torreya grandis | reverse complement strand
TTTGTAGATTATAAGCACTATTTAATTATCTCTTAGTGCCCATCTTATTACATAAAGTCCTCCAAAAATGACATATAAATTTCATGTTCCTATCTAAAGTAATAATTTTTTTAACACCATGCAATCTCACAATATCCATAAAAAATAATTCTCCAACTCTAGTGGCATCATTGATTTTTTACATGTAATAAAATGAACTATTATTACAATCTCACAATATCTATCTACAATAACAAAAATTTAATTATTACCTCTTTGTGTATTTGGTAATCTCAACACAAAATCCAAACTCAAATCTATCCATGGTCCTCTTGGAACTAGTAATGGCATGTAAAGTCCAATATTTTGTGCATATCCTTTAGCCACCTAGTTATTCTACACATTGACATATACCTTCTCACATTTCTCTTAATCTTTGTCTAAAAATACTTTTCCTCCACCAATTCTATTGTCTTTGTCTTACCAAAATGTCTAGTCAAACCATCACTATGTAATTATCTTATTATATTATCTCGTAAAGACCCAACTGGAATGCACAATTGTTTCCCTTTAAAGAGATAACCTTCTTATATAAGATACTCATCATGAATAACATCTATCCCAACTATTAATGGATTCTTACACTATTCAACAATCTTATCAAAATATGGATTAGTATCATATAATTCTTTGATAGCTTCAAATCCAACTATTTCAGTCACCATAGTGATTAACAATGCTACCCTCATATTAAATGCATTAGTTGCCTGATTCTACTTTCTTGATTTATACTTCAACCCAAAAGTATACACCTAAAATAAAGAAACCTACTTTTCATGTTTACTATTCAACTTCTTTTGTGTATTTACATACTTCAAAGCCTCATGATTTGTAAATAGGATAAACTCCTTAGGCACTAGGTAATGACTCCAATGTCTTAATGCTTGTACAATTACATAAAGTTCAATATCATAAGTAGAATATTTTATCCTTACCTCATTTAATGTAGCACTAAAATATGCTATTGTCTTTCCTTCTTGACTCAACACATCAACAATTCCCATAAATGAAGGATCATAATCAACCTCAAACATTTTGTTAAAATTCAGTAATGCTAAAATTGGTCTTTCTATAATCTTCTTCAAAATTTAAAAACTTTATATGACTGATCTAGTCCATACAAATTCATTCCCTCTCATGCAATCTTTTATTGTTGCTACAATACTACTAAAATTTTTAATATATTTTCTATAAAAATTTGTTAAACCATGTAAACTTCATACCTCTATAATGCTTCTTGGAATAGGCCACTCAACAATTGTCTTTATCTTTTCTTCATCCATATTCATACCATCCAATGAAACTATAAATCCCAAAAATACCAAATTATTCTGCATAAACCTACACTTCTTCAAATTTGCATACAACTTCTCTTTTCTTAACAAATATATTACCATTCTCAAATGTTGTAAGTGTTCTTATTTAGTTTTACTAAATATTAAAATATCATCAAAATAAATAAATATAAACATACCAATATATTGTTATAGCAATGTATTTATCACCCTCATAAATATGTTAGGTGCATTAAATAATTTGAATTACATCACCATCTACTCATATAAGCCATCCCTAGTCTTGAATACAATTTTTTACTCATCTACTTTATGAATTTGAATCTAATATTAACCACTCCATAGATCAATCTTGGTAAAATATTTTTCTCCTACAAGCACATCTATCATATCATCTAAATGAGGTATAGGAAACCTATACTTTATTTTAATTTTATTAATTTCTCTACTATCTACACACATTCTCCATCCTCTATCTTTCTTTGGATTTAGAAATATTGGTGTTGTACATGGACTCATACTCTCCCTTATCACCTTATTTCTTATAAATTTATTAATCTATTTATTTAATTTTGCATCTTCTATTGGACTCATCCTATTATTTGTTTGATTGGGTAGAGCTAATCCTGGAATTAAATCAATGTGATGTTGAATATCTATCTTTGATGGTAAACCATTTGGTAACTCATCAGGCATAACATAAGCATATTCTTTAAACACTATTGTTTCTTCTATTGGTATTGGCACCATTTATGTTTCTTCAATCTTTACTAATAATACATAACAACAACCTGCTACCTTCATATCTTGGATAATTTCTTTTGTAGAGAGCATACTCTTTATCGTCTCTTCCTCTTTAAGAGGTAATAAAACTATCTTTGTATCACCTTTCCAAAAGGTGTATATGTTCTTTTCTCCATCATGAGTTACTTTCTTATCAAATTTACACGGTCTTTCCAATAACACATGACATGCATCTATCGAAATAACATCACACCATATTTCATCATTATAACTCTTTCCTATAGAAAACTTGATTAAGCACCTTTTATATACTATAAATTCATTCCCCTTTTTTAATAATTAAATATGATAACGATTAGGATGCTTTTCACATTGTAAATTTAATTTCTTAATCATTTCTTTAGAAACTATATTTTCACAACCACTACCATCTATAATTACTTTGCATACCTTTCCACCAAAGGTACATCTTGTTCAAAAATTATTTGATCATAGCCATGCATCACCATCTTCTTTATTATACACTTGATCCTTCCTTGTAGTGATCATGGTTCTTCTCATCATGAGATTCTCTCCAACATCTACTGGTGCAACTTTAGTATTCTACTCTTCTATTTTAGTCTCAACTAGATTTTTTCTTTGGTGGTCTTCTTGCCTCCTTTCTTGATCTTGATAGTGTGTAAACTCAAAATCTTTATGCTCTTCTTATCCACATATATAGAAAATATAATATCTACGTTTATTTAGAAACCATCTTCTAGCACCATCATAACCTCATCCTCTTTGAAATCCTCTTCATCTTTGCCGGCATTGAAACCCTTATCTATTATCGTCTCGGCTTTCTGTACCACATGATGATTCACCTTTATTGAAATTAAAGCCACCTCTGGTGGTATTAAACCCCACCTCATCCCCTTATAAGAGGGGATCCACTTCTTTTTGTACCAATAGATGTCCTCTTAAAATTCTATCTATTTAGTTTTTCTTCTACCTTCAAAGCTAATTGATAAGCCTCCTCCATGTTAAGTATTTTATGCATACTTAATTCATCTTGAATAAAAAATTTAAAACCATTTACATACATTGTATCCTTATTCTCATATGTCTCATCATGCTCCACTTGTATGGAAAGTTTATAAAATTTATTTATATACTCTTGTGTACTATGATCTTTTTGCCTCAAATTCTAAAATCTTTTGTATAGGGTTTGTGTGTAATCCATAAGAAAAAAAATTTCCCTCAGCTTCTTCTCCATATTTTTCCATGAATTAATCTTATGTTTACCTTCTCTATATCTCTCTTTCTACAAGTGATCCCACCAAATCATTGCATGACCTTTCAATTTTGTGCATGCAAATTTTACCTTCTTGTCTTCCCTTATAGTCTTCCACTCAAAGAATTTATCCATGTTATTCATCTAATATATAAAATCCTCTAGTTTTAAAATGCCTCCATAATCTATAACATCAACCTTAATTCTTTCATTTCTTCCTTTCAAATTATAAACTAGCCTCTCTTCAATCGATGGTGGATGCTCTTCTTCTTCTTCTTCTTGCTAAACTTCTTCATCATGATCTATGTCATTCTCATCACCATCTTTCCTCCTTTATTTATTTTTGATAACCTATGTTAATTATTAAACTTTCCTCCACAAATATTGTATATTTTAGTTCATCAATACCATACATCTTCATCTTCTCGTCATTCTTCTCTCCTCCAAGATTTGAATATGCTTTGATACTAGATAATGAACCCAAAAAATATCAAGACAAATAAAATTACTAATAGGACAAGATATTAAAAAATAACTCATAATTCATTCATATTTAATGACTTGAATAATTAAAACCCCAACCCATGCTTACATAAGCCTAAACATAGAAATTAGAGTCTACATACAAAATATGAAAAAAAAACTAAAATCTAAAAAAAAATGTCTATTTTTAGCAACCCCTATTTATATTAAGTTTTGCATGCAAGTTTTCACGGCTCTAAAAATTTCTTGAAATAACCTAAATACTAAAATTAGCCTATGAGACAAAATTTAACTGAAGCTGACTTTCGCTTCTTAAAATATATAATTTCTAAAAATAGAAAATTCTTAAAAAATCATTAAAAATTAATTTTAGACCCTTATATTATCATTTTTAAACTCATAAAAACATCAAAATCATATTTAATTGAATATATCAACTTAGGAAAGTATCAAACTTTTTGATATATCCATTTTGGCATGTGGAAGAGCTCAAATGGAGTTATGCATCAAACGTTATGGCCTTTAGAAGGTTGGCCTATTTTTTATGCATCATTGTCAAAACATGCTTCCACTTACACAAACTCAATTAACCCTCTATATAATATTAATTATTTTATGATTCAAATAGAGACTAAAAACTTGTACAACGAGCCCTATGTTAGGCCTAATTAGGCCTGTAGAAAACCTAAGCAGGTTTGTAGAAAACATAGTGTTTTATATCTAGAATTATGGATGTTATAAATACTTAAAACTACTCATATAATTTAAATGGGGTCCTTATCCACTTGATTACAAATATTGAGCAATATTGGACTGTTCATTTAGGTTTTAGGAAATGTTTAGTGAGCAAAAACCTAAGCTAGGTTTTCACATGTTGAATAAAGAAAATAGGATATTTGGAGTCAGAAATAATTTCAAAACTTTGTTATACTTTTATTAAGTCTATAATATTATTTACCAACTGTATTTAATGTAATTTATACCTAATCAACCATGGAAACCTAAAGGTCACATTTTTCATCTAGACTATATTCGTCAAAACCTTGTCTTAATCCCTATGACTTGAGAAAATCATCACAAATAATGCAAAAAGATAAAATAAAATAAAATAAGGTTCATTCACATTAAAAAATATTCAATTAATTTCTTCACAACCATTTCAAACATCTTATATATTCAAATATGCTTTGAACAATATCTATGCAGTTCTACAACTTACAAGAAATCTTCAACAACCTCTCTCAAAAGCCTAAAAACTAGTATTTATCCTTGTCTTCACCATTATTTGATCCTTAATTCAAGTTTTGAATATTAAAATTTTTCCAAACTTAGTTTCATATTCATATGAAACCTCAACTAGCTTATGACTCTTCAAATTTGTTTAATCTATCCCTTTTCCTATGTTGGAATAGACTTATTTAGATAAATGATATGGTTTAAAACATGTATATCTAGGATAATGATCGAATAAAATTTACATCATGTTACTAGACACAATTTATCATTCACATAGCTATCATGAGCCTTTAAACCAACTAGAACTCACCAAATAGCTCAAAACCAATTTAACACTTTGAATTTCCTGGTTTTGGTCAGAAAGTCCAAAACACCACTAAATGACCTAAAAATCACATTTGAAGCCTTATGTAAGAATTATTATTGATTAGTAAATACCTATAATACATTTTAAATCCATAAACTAACACATTTTATCTATGTACAATGTTCCACCTATTTCACACTCTTAAGCTTAAAATTTTCCATGAGCTCCTTTTCATGAGTTTTTATTATTACCCTTATGGCTATCACTATCAAGTATAGATGCTTATGATAGATCTTATTATTTTATTCAACATTATTCATTCATTTATTATTCATGTACCATACTAAATCCCAAGGCATGCCTAAGAGGGATAGTGGTTTATGTAGACCTCCATTATTTTCAAATATATATCCTCTTAATTATACATTAGTATATTTACTTTGGAAATTAAACTTTGTTTGGATAAAAATCATGTCTATAATTTTCATAAAAAAATTTATTTATAAAAAATACTATAAGTGTGTCAATTCTCGCTCCCTTTATTTATATTTTTCTTGTGATTGTACTACCTATAACCTTGCTGAAGCACTACCTTCATTCATCTATATACCTTTCACTTTCAATTTATTTTGATATTTTTTGATATAACTAGATATGGAGTATAAAAATTAAATATATTAATATATTCATTTTTATTTTGAGGTCCATTCTTATCAACTATGAATATTGTCTAATCCTCATGTACATTAGTTTGCACTTGAATCACTTCTTTTTGTTCCTCCTTCCTAGAAATTTTTATCTCTTCTTTCATGTTTTTCTACTCCTTGATGAAGATGACTTCATCTATGGAATGTGTGTAACATCATTTCTTATTATTATTTTTATAAAATCATTGTTGTCTTTTAATACAAATTTATTTTATTCATTCACTTGTTGCTCATTTGGTAATTTTTTTCTCCTATTTCCTTCCATGGCAATCTCTTTTAACAAACTAACTTTTGTAATGAACTCCTTCAGATGAATTATGCTTCTTATTGATGAGAACTCAATTAATAATTTATTGTACGCCTTATTTATATTATCATTTGACAAAGTCTGAGTTTATTAGGACAAATCAATCACATTAGTAGTTGTAACAACTATCTTTGCCTTGGCAAACAATAAATCACTTACCTCTTATTTCTTATCCTACTATAATAAATCATTTTCACTTTTTAGGAGTACCTTAGGATTATATTCTATTACTAAATTTTCCTCTTTCAATATTATGCATGTAAGATTCTCTCCATAATTATCTAAGTTTGGGTGTTTCTTCTCCCATCATATATTGCCTACATGTCAAACTACCAAAATCCAACTAAAATAACATGGTAAACATCCATAGGCATGAAATTAGACATAACCTTATCCTTATATCTACCTATCTAAAATTCCACCTTACATTGCTCATTTATCAATACTTGATGTCCTTACAACCATGACACCTTATAAGGACTACGATGTGTTGATTTATTCAAGCCTAACTTATCAAACATTTTAGAAGATACTAATTCAGCATTACTTCCACTATCTATAATGAATTTATAATACTTCTTAGTCATTTTATTTTCAATTGGTCTTGAACAACATATTTATTTATGTGGGATCCTTGATCTCCTTATTAGATTTGAGAAACACTCTCTTCATGAGCAAATATTACCCAACTTCAGGTGCATCTTCATGAGATGGTGATCCAACACTCTCCTCTTTAGCTTGGATGATTTGAGAAATGCATTGACTTACTGAAATATTATTTAGGCACTCATAGGATCTATGACCATACTTGTTTCTCTTGAAACATATACCCTATAATCCTCCTAAATTTCTACCTATTGCATATGGTTTTATACCTATAAATTATTAGCCTTCTCTTGTAGTTTGAACTTGATTTTATGGCTTTATTTATCCTTCATCATGTACCTAAAATTTACTTCTACTTGTATGCTCTCATTTGTATTTAAAATTTCTACCTCTACCCATTGAATGATAAATTAGTTTTCTTGACAATTTCTCCTCTACCTTGATGGAAAATTAATTTGACTCCTCAACTGATCTAGGTGATATAACATGTTGATATCATCTTGGATGTTGAACCTTAATCTATTGATGTACAAAGACAACTTTTTTAGTATCTTCTTTTATATGACATGTTCTAATAGTTATCATGTATAACTCCTTTATGTAGTCTTTGACCATCATCTCCTTTTTCCTCAAATTTTTAATCTTGTTGAAGATATTAGTTTTTTTGTATTTTGGCATGAACTTACATTTTATCTTAGAAACCATTATGTCCTATGTCTTAATTTTGGGCTTTCCTTTCCTTCTTCTCTCATCCTACACTCAGTCCCACCATAGGTATGCATGATCCTTCAATCTATTAATAACAAACCTTGCCTTTTTATCATCATTTATGCTTTCAAACTCAAAATATTTATCCATGGCATTGATCTAGTCAACCAAATCTTATACATTCAAGTTAACTTCATACCTATGTACTTCATATTTGTCTTTATAACTTAGCCCCATGATCACTCTAATTAGTCTTTCTTCTACTCTCTCTTCTATTTTCTCTAGTTCTACCCCTCTTATGGAGGACTTTATTCTTATTTTATATCACTAACATCTCCCATGTCAATTCCTCTTCTTTGTATATGTTCCATGTATTTCGACCTAGATTGAATTATTCTCATTTTCTTAAGCAATAATGCATGTGTAGGTTGTCTCTTTTGTCCTACTCTACCCCTTGCTCTTGTTGCCATCTTATCAAACTTTTGTTGTATTATTTGTTATGACTATATTGAGATATTTTTAACCTTTTATACACCTAATATTGTGATATGAAACAAATATGATCTAATTGATACCTATAGGTTCTACAATCCTCAAAATACCTCAATCTTTCAATAGGACCAACTATGTTACAAGTTTGTTCTCATCTTTAGGTCTAATTACTCTCATTATTATACTAAAATCACAAAAAAAATCTATCAAAATCCTTAAAAAGACTTGATATATCCATGCACATTATATATTAATAGAAAATAAAAATTTATAGGCCCTTTTACCAATGCGTTTCTTAAGACGGATGATAAAACTTCCATTTAACCCTTTTTAGGCTTACTTAAAGATCTGTCTTATGTTATTTTATCTTTAATATATTATAATTCAAACTTTTGAGATTTTTAAAACATGTTTCCACTTAAACAAACTCAGTGACCCTTTTGAGACTCTTAAGTGCTTGATGATTCAATTAAAGACTAAAAACTTGTACTTAGAACCCTATTTTATGCCTAATTAGGCCTATAAAAAACACAATATTATATATCTATAATTATGGATACTATAAGGAATTTAAAACACTTGGATAATGTAAATTAGATCATTATCAAAATAAATATCACTTTTTAGCAATATTTCATGGTTCATTTAGGTTTTATGCTAATTTTGGTGAGTTCAACCCTAAACTAGGGTTTCATAGGCCAAGAGCAAATAAAATAGGATATCTCAGGTTATACAAACTTTTTTAAAAAAATTAAACTTATATTAGGTTTCTAATATTATTTCCAATCTCTATTTAATGTAATTTATACCTAATAAATCATGTAAACCTACAAGTCACACTTTTTATCTGGACTATGTTCTCAAAAATCCTGTCTTAAGCCTTGTGACTTAAGCAAAGCATAAAAAAGAATGAAAAAAGATAAAATAACATAAAATAAGGCTAATTAAAATTATTAAAAAAATATTTAATCTCTTCAAAACCATTTAAAACATCTTCTTTATTAAAATATGTTTTGAATATAGTCTATGAAGTCTTACAACATCAAGAAACCTTCAACAACCTCTCTCAAAATCCTGTAAAATAGTATTTATCCTTATATTCACCTCTTCTTTGATCCTTAATTAATTTTTTGAATACTATCATTTGTCCAAACATATTTTCATTCTCCTAGGATTCCTTAACTAACTTATAACTCCACAAGCATGCTTAATCTAGCCCTTTTCTTATATTAAAATAACTTATCGAGATAAAAGATATAAATACAAACATATAAAAATACAATAATTATTGAATAAAATTTAAATAATTTTACTATACCCAAAGGATAACTCACATAATTGTCATGACCCTTGAAACCCATTATAACTCACCAAATAGCCCAAAATAGATTGAAATTTTTGAATTTCCTCGTTGTGGTAGGAAAGTCCAAAAGACCTCTAAATGACATACAAACTAAATTTGAAGCCTATTTAATACTTATTATTGATCAAGTGATAACTATAATAAATATTAAAAACACAAACTAACACATTTCATCTATGTAAAATGATGCACCCGTATCATGTGGTTGATGCTTTTCACTAACAATCAGGGGAAAACATCCAAATGTGTAGGAAGTAAAGGAGGTAAAAAGGAAAATTTGGAGAGGTCTAATAAAATAAATTAAATTAAAAATGATTTTTACCAATAATACAAAATTTAAAAAAATTAAAAAATTATGTAAGTTTAAAATGACAACTTACAATGGGGAAATTTTTAGGTGTCTACATTCTCCCCCACTTTGATGCATGTGTGTGTTCATACATATCAATTTATAAAGGAATACATTAATAAAATGTGGATGTATACTAGTGTGTGCCTTTATATTTATAACATTTAATAAAATTCACTTTATTTTGTCTACAAAAATAAAATTTCCTCACATCATGTTTGAGTGCCATGTAAAAAAAATCTATTAAAATATAAAACATGATTTGTAAACTATTTTTTCCATTATTAAAAATAATTAATTTACTATTTAAACACTTAAATATATCATATATTATACAAAACATAATAATAAATGTTACATAAAAAAGTATCCAATTGATATCCATGGCTCGCACTCAATGCAGACAATAAAGTGTTTCTCAAAACATGGACAAAAAATTAGAAAACTAAGGATAAGTTTGTTCAAAGCATGCCACTCAAAATCAAAATATGTCACATAATTTTTTGATAAGATATATCACTCAAATGAGGTATAGGATCTTCTTTGGGAGGAAAATTCACTCAAGTGGAAGGATCTACAAAAGGAGGATTTGGTGATACCTGGCCATCTAGGGGTTCTATGATAATATCAATGGTCTAGCCATCAAAGGCTTATGTATAAATAACAGTGATAGCATGAGGACCCCTTATAAAAGGAGTTATGACATTTTTACCTTATATTAATGGTGAATCTAACCACCCCCATCCCCCTCCCCACATAGATTAAAGGGAGGGGAGAACTGGGCATCATTATGTGACCAAATTATACACCTCCAAGGAGGTGGTAGTGACTTCCGTTGTGGTGGTCCATATAGCGACACACAACTCATAGTCTAGTGGGTGCTCCCTGATAGTCAAAAATCAATTGGAGATGGAAAAATTTAATCTCAACCATGTCTATTTGGGCTTAAAACAACATGTAGGTCAATGATATATTATAAACTTTATCATTAATGAAGAAAAGACAAGATTAATCATCCTTATTGACTATGTCATTATTTTTGGCATTTTATAATTACAAATAGTAACATATTTAAAAAGTTACTTAGAAAATAAATATTAATTGTCTAATTTTTTGAGTCCCTATGATGAAGAAGATGCCAAGAGATGGGTTTAGGGTGATATGGATGGAATAAACTATGGATCCATTTCTATGTAAATCAGGCTCCTAGGCATAACCATAAAATATGTTTGAAGGATTTATGACAATTGAAGGTAGGACATTTAGGTTGAATAATTCTCATATTAAAGAGTCTTTCCTTGAGTGGGAGGCCTTGGTAGGCTACGAATGACAAGAAGTGGGCAAGCTTGCATTCCATACTAGCTTTCTAAATTTTGTCAAGTCTTGCAAGACAAATTTTGCAAGAGGAATTAATACCACAACACCTATTTATCTTACAAAGTTAAAGGTGAAATGGACTCATGACATGATAAATAAGTCTTGGATAATAATGTTTAAAGTGGGTGTCACAATTCCTCCTGTAGTCCTTCTACCATGCCTAAGATGGCTACAAACCCAGATTAAGAAGCATAACATATAGTATAAGATATTAAAGGTAAAAACATGAGGTAAGTCTACATTTTTAATTAATATTTTACTTTAAAAACTATCAAAGGGATCCAATCCTTAGGAAAAACCAAATCATGAATGGTATGGATACCTTTTTGAATGACCCTGATGGATTCAATTCAAAACAATTCAACCAACAAAACATTAGTACATGTCATAATAGGATACCACCATATGTTCTAATCATTAAAGGATAATCTTATATAGAAACCATCACCAATCCATTTCATGTGACACTTGAAAGCTTCAAATTCCTTCCATATACTTTTAGAAATAAAAGAGCATTACATTTTGAGAGGATTCATAGTTATGATAATGGAGTGTAATCCTATATATTTCAACTATATTTACCATATGGTGACCAATGGGAAATAAAATTCCTTGCAGTTATTTTTATAGGACTCATTACCTTCACTAGATTAAACCACCCTTTTAGCACATAATGTTATGTTTTACCTATAGAAGTTGACAATTCCCATACCTTCTTGAACTCTAGGGAGGCAACAAATATCCCAAGAAACATGATGGAATCACATCATATACTTGGAATTGGACCAAATAAATTAATTGAGAATTTTAACTAATTTTTTTTAAGAAGCCTTGGAGGAATCCCAACAAGAGGAATAATAAACATGAGTAGTTACCAATATTTTGTTGCACATTTGGAATTTCCCTATTGAGGATAATGGCTTGGTATTTGAATACTCAACCTTTTTATCCACTCTATTAATGATATATTGTAATATATCAAAAGGAGAGCTATCAAATACAAAACAAATATAATTAAATTTGAATTGGCCTCTTCCAACAATCTATTTCCATTTACAGTGGAGAAGTCACTCAGGCATAGGCATCATACATTATAGATACATTGTGTCTTTTTCCATTTCAAATTAGACCCAGAGGCTGAGAAAATTATATCAAGTCAATCCATAGCATCTTCAAAAGTTATTTCTTACTCTTAAAATATAATTAAGGTGTCATTTTAAATGTTCCCTTTAATGAGTTGGGATGAGCAGGCACATATAACAATGCCCTAAACTATAGCACACTTATCTCAATAACAAAGAAGATATTCAAAATCTTTTATGGAGACGACATACAATGCCATAACTAGATGGAAATGTTACCAAATAAAGTGTTAAAGGCATATATTGTCATATTTAAAACCATTAATGATGAGATACGTCAAGGAATATATAAATAATGTTTGGACTACCAAAACAAAGTACCAAAACAAAGAGAATTTGACATAACTAATATAAAAGGACATTCAATTCTATAATGTGCTTTTTAAAGTCCAATTTTATGAAAAATGTTATCTGAATAGAAACTCTAGCCCATTCCTTGCCTTATAATACATCAATAATATTATCAAGAATATATTGACCTCTAATAAATCTAGTTTGATTTGGTATAATAATTGCATGAATAATGAGACAAATCAGATTAGAAATAACTCGAGTGATGATTTTGTATGAGACATTCAACAATGTGATAGGTGACCAACTAGTAATGGGCTTTGGATTTCTCATTTTGTGTGCTAATTTGATATTACCTTGATTAATTAAATCTCTTAAATAATTATTTTAAGGATTTTTTATAGACTTGAAGCAAGTTTGGCCTTATAAATTTGTGTGGATTTATAGAAAATTTACTTGGAAAATCATTGAGTCTATGGGATTTATCATTACTAATGTATTAGAGAGCCTTTGTGAGTTCATAGAGAGTTAGTGGAAAGTCACAAAGCCATTTGTTATAATTCTTTAATTTATAATGAATAATATTGAGGAATTCCTCCAAAGTCAAAGCTATTTATTTTATTTCCTCTTGGGATTAGAACACTAGCTTCTAGTGATGAAAAAAAGTTGGGGAGATGTCTAGGAAAGAGGTGATCCTAGTTTGGGATAACTATTGGCCTTGATCTAGTCATGATCTATCTTATCCTTGAGATAATTTAAAAATTATTTGGAATCTTTGTCTCTGACCTTGATCCAATGTAGCTGAGAACACAATTACACCCCTATAATGATATGCCCATCCTTTACCTTGATGTGGTGTTTGAACAAGGTAGTGATATTATGAATATGAGTATCAAAAATATGAATCTTAATAAGTATAAAACCCTAAAAATTCTTTGAGTTTTGCATTGTCAATTCACATCCTAATATGAACAACTAATTTACAATTATGATACAGGAAAGTGGTGGTGTGCATAATGGCCTTGTTCCACTACTCAATCTCGTTGTAACAATAAGGAAGGGGTCCAAAATTATTCTATAACATGGATGGTGCAAACATGGCCAAAGATAGGGGTATTAAGGATAAACTAATTATGTGGCACTTTGTATTGCCTTGTGACCCATTCCAATTTGTAGGATATGGAAGTATGATCAAAGACAACCAATTATGAGTGAATAGTGATAGGATATACATTAATGTTCCAAAAGGAAAAAAAATTCTAACATATAATGGTTGATCCTTTTGAACACATGATTATCCCCAGTATGACATTTAGACCATGTAAACTAAGACATTATATGAAATCACTGTTACTAGAAGAGAGGGTCAAGAAGGCCCCATTTATTAACAAAGTAATACCATGTTGCATGTTCTCCAATGAAACACCTCATATTTAAAGAACCAAATTTGTCCTTTAGATGATATATCATATCAAAATCTTCACACACTATTCATGTGTCACCGGGAAGGTTGTCTGTGAATTAACACCAAAACAAAGATATTTCAAAAGCATCATTTAGGGTGTAAATGTTGAGTATGCCCAATCAATGCCCATCAAAATCCAAAAGTATCCACACAATATTGTGTGATGGGTCCTCTCCCATGGTAATAATGAAGGTGTAAAATTTAGATAAAAACCAAATATTTAACATTGCCACATCCTTCTTAATCCAAAGTGTAGAATTTGGTGGCATCATGTCGAATACAACTTAGTGAGGTTTGTAGAAAAATACCTAAAATTTTAACTTCTTGTAGATAACCTATATTTACTGATAGGCAACATGAATAGAGTATTTTTTGGAGGACTCTATAAAACAACAAATATTTAAGGATAAAATATTTATTAAGAAATAACATCCATGTTGATATCCCCATGTCCATCATCAAAATATGCTAAAACTAAAAAACTATGGCATTGGTTTGGTCATGAAATTATTGCAAGCATGACTGAGTGATGTTTAGCCCCATGTTTATCTTGGGGGGAATCACCACCATGATGAGGTGGGCGATGTGACCACCTAGATAAGGATAAAATTATTGAATATATTCTAACTGTAAGAACCATGTCAGCATTGGTACTATTAGAATTAAGGTTTTGTAGAGCCTATGGGACTGGTATAACATGGGGAGGTGGGTGGGTATCTCTTGAAAAGTTTTGTTTACTAGAGAATAAGCTACTATAAGGGAGGGTTTCAACCTTGACTATGATTTTCTAGAGCTAACTATATTCCAACCATCACCTTTGCCGTCCACCTTGGGATTCTCAGTTTGTGGAGGGTCTAAGAAGGGCTTCAATCATCTCATGAGGGGTCAATTTTTTGTATGATATTTAAAATCTTGATAAATAAATAAATTGCTAGGAATCTTGAAGTATACAACATTATCATACCATCAAGTATCACCAATATGGAGATCAATGAACTATCTTTAACTTCTTGGATAATTCCCCCTTGAAAAAAATTCATTGTTGGTGGCAAGAGGAGTATCACTTTGGTGGTTCATAAAAAAATTTACCTAATGGGCATAATAAATTTTTAAATCAATGATAATAAATGCATCAACATGTAGAGAAGCTCAAACTAGACTAGATCCCTAAGGGAGGCTTGGCATGTGCCTTAAAATCTTAGGACCAGTTAGATAGAATGAAGAACATGTTGTGAAGAAAGAAACATCTTAATTTGTCAAAAAGTTCTTGGATTTCAAATCCCTATTTAAAAGTAAAATGGAAAAATCCTATTGTGGGTTTTATGATACCAACCACATAGATTCCCATAGGCTCCTAGTCATGGTAAAACTAGGTATGGAGAGACTTATCCAAGGGAACTCGACCAACGAAATAAGCATTGAGTAAGAAAGTTTCATACCATTTCATGCATTATCAACAAAATCACCAATAATACATACATCTAGTTGAGAGGGAAAGGTAGAGGGATGACCTCACCATAAAATTTTAGGACAAACTATTGTGCTTATTTGGGTATCATTCCTCTCATATATCTTATAAAAAAAGTTGTATTTGAGTGTGGGGAAGCCATTATATAGGGTTTTCCATCCCAAAGGGCAGATCAATAAGCACATTTAATGCACATGAACCATAGAACCTCCCACAACAGAGGTATGAAAAGCAAGGAAGGAAGGGAAAAAACAAAGGCAAGTTGACCACGAGAAACCATAGCAGAGCTTATCATTTCTCTTCTCATTCAACTTAGCAACTAATTTTATTTATTATTTGTATATATTTAATGAGTTATTTTACATGGAAAGGAAACATGTTAAATTATGTTTGATAAATAAAGAAAGAGTGACAATGGAAATTCATATATTTTTATTAGTATTTAAGATATTTAATAAGGTATTTTAATAGTAAAAGGAAAAACATTTGTAGTTTTACAAGAGTGTTCTCAATATATCAAATATATTATTATCAATGAAATAAGTTACATAATTGAAAATCTATCGACACCTATTGTTCAATGCTTGTGACTCATAGTATAGAAACAAACTATTCACTATAACAATTATTATTATTTTTGGTAATTTAAAATAGTTCTCACTAAAACACAACATACCAATGTATGTTGGGACATTATCTAGTTCAACCCTTTGGTGAATGTTCAACATTTTTTTAAATTTTATCAAAAAAAATCTTCAAAAACACACTAGTCCACACAAGACAACTTTTGAAATTTTGGTATTGAATATTTGCAAAGCTAAACCAAAATTTGAATATAGATAGCTATTTTTTTTATGAAAAAAATATATCATTTTATTTATCGAATCACTTATATGCCAAAAACACTTTGGCTTCAATATATATCAAATAAATAATTAAATCAATAAATATGGTGATTATCCAAACCAATGTAAAATTTAAATGGAAAATTAATTTTGTAAATTCACATGATGAGAAATTAGATACCAAAATTATTATATCAAAATGATTACGAATGAAACTTACATCCAATTCATGGGTTGGGTCTACATTGGTAAATTGTGCTTTTGTAAAAATTCATGCTATAGTTTATAGACTTACACCATATTGCCTAAATTTTTAATGTTTATGGTTATGCACATAAAAGCATATATATGATCAGCATAGGATGAATAAAATACTTAAAATATATCGATCCCTTCCATAATATGAGGTAAATTTATAAAATAATCATAAAAAATGGACTAAGCATTGAGAAAACATAAATCATATTAGCTAATATTTGAAAAGGCAATAATTAATATTGGTAATATTGAACACTAGAGCTTAATTTTTACTACAATATCAAGAGTACAATGCTTGAAAGACCTTCATAAACAATTGCTCTCCTTTTAAGAGATCTCTCTTCAAGCAACTTTCTAGAATCTCTTATTCTTATTTCACTTCTTTTATATTTAAAAAAATTACAAAATACTTATTTTACTGTATAAACATATAAATTCTATCTCTTTTTCCATATATATATGGAAAAAGAGATAGAATATATATATTTTCCTTATTTTATATATATATATATATATATATGAAAAGAAATTATTGATCTCTTTGAAGCTAAACTTTTTATCTTCAATTTCTCTTTATGCTCTATACATAATATCTTTATAATTTTAAATAAAAATTATTTTATATGTTTTTTAAAATAAATGAAAAATATAAAATAATTCATTTTGGAATGTGAAATGATAATTGATGGATGTTTCTAGAAAAAAATGAGAATTTTTATAACTTGCAAATAAAAAATTTAAAAATTTAAAAAAATATATTTAAATTTTAATAATTTATAATTTTAAAATTTTTTGGAATATATTTATTTTATAAATTTTTGTTTGACAATTTTCTACTTAAATATTTTTAATATTTCTAAAACCAACCTCCCACAAAATCGTAAATGAAGAAAATACAATATCAATATATTATGCATTTAATACTTCCATTTATTTTGAAACTCTTGTTCCTTTATTGTTCATATTAATTCATTGTCAGAAACTAATTTGTGTGTTAGATGTTGAATGAGGTATTCCCCATGAAAATGGAATGCATTATTATTGGGGAAGAACTCGGATTTTAAATAGGAAAAAATATCTGCATGTTAAATTATGTTTGATAAATAAATAAAAGAGTAACAAAGGAAAATCATTGATTTTGTTCAGTATTATAAATATAAAAAATGGTCAATGGATTACATAAAAATTATTAATAATTTAGACACTTTGTAACTAAAAATTAATAATAAACAACTCCATAATAAATAAATATTAGAATAAAACATCATTAATTGAGATACCACATTCTATAGAAATTATTGATTTCATTATAAATACAAACAAAAAGAAAACAAATTAATTTTCATTTTCGAATTCATATATTAATCAATATTTTGCATACAAGACAAATCATTAGTCACAATAAAAATGTTTCCATCACACATTCAACGTTGAATTTTAGCACGTACAAATTCTGTAATTGTCATTCCCAGCTCATATTTGTGGGTGACTAAAAGCTCACAGATTTATCGTATTCTTGTCCTTTAAATTCAATTATACCTAGCTTACAACATTCTCAAGAAATTAGTGAGGAAATCAAGAAATCAATTTATCACTACTTTCATACCTAAGAAATGGATTTGTTCTTTCAAGTAGCGCTTTTAAAGAATGGGTTTGTTGTTGTAACCAATAGGATACAAACCTTACTCTTTCATAATGTAATAAATATGTGTATCGATAGAAGTAGTATTGGAAAATGTTATCTTTGAACAATTTCCTCAAAATTTGGTGATTATATAATTTATAAAAAGAATTAAAATAGTTGAAGTTATTTTTTTAAATGCTTTTATTATTTATTTTATTTTATTTATTTATTTATTTATATTTTATTTTTATTAATAATATGTTATAAATTAATCAAAATATAATATTTAAATTTTAGAAAGAGAAAATATAATTTTTAATTACAAAAAATAAATAATATAATTTATAATTAATTTAAAATTTAGGAATGTCACATTTTTATGTATTTATTATGTTTTAAAATTAAAAATTTATAAAGCGTTATTCTTTCATTTAAAATTTTCAAATTTAAATATTTCATATATTTTAAAGTCATAATTTTTTTTAAAAGATTAACAAAAATTTATTATAAAATATATAAATTTTTGTTTGTAATATATTTTATTTTTTTAATATATAAACTAAATGATTTCTAAATATTAATAACTTTTCATCTTCTAATAATCATAACTACTTTTAAATACCATGTTTTTCCTACACCATATAAAATGTTATTAGGTTTTACATATAACAATATTTTAGAAAACTTTTCATCCATGTCAACCTATTCAAGAAATCAAAATAAAATGTTTAAAAATAATATTACTAATAAGTATTATTTTTTAATAATTTAAACTTATAATGTTTACCTTATTAAAATTCTTATATTTTACAATAAAAATTATACTTACAAATGTAATAAAAATATTTTTTCTTTTAATTTTTTCCAACAAATTTTTTTATTATTTTATTTGTAATAAACTTATTAATTATATTTTATTTCCCATATATAATTGTAAGTTCGTCTATCGTGAACAAAGCCTTAAAAATAATACAAATATTACAATTGACAAAACTCAATACACCATAAAATATTATTATTAATAAAATGCAAAACATATTTCCTCTGGTAGCCTTCCACCCCCACTTCAATTAAAATGGATAGTTTTTATTAAATTTTGAGATAAATCTATTATAAATGTCCAATAAATTATAGTAATTAAATTTAAATATAAATAATTTGTGATAAGACACGAGCCTTGATTTCTTTATCACCTTTGAACTGATTCATACCAAAGTGTTCCAATATTGTTATTTGGGGATTTCCGATGATTTGTTAGTTTTTTTTTGAATTGAGAAGATAAATTAAAGTTGTTATTTACTAAAATAAATTTAATAAAAATGTAACAATATAATTGTTACTTTATATTTATTTTATTAATATATATTTTAAATTATAAGAATATAAATTTAATAATCTAAATGTTACTTAAAATTTATATTAGTAAATATAAACCATGACATTCACTTCTTCAACATTTAAAATTTAAAAAAATTAAATTAGTGGATGTATTATAGTACATACAAATTTTAGTGTATATGTATTTAGGTTTGGAAATCGGGTTGGACTTGCACATACAAAAACTAGATTTATATTTCACATTTGAAAATGAAAATAAAATCTAATTTAGTAATTATAAACATTATGAATTTTATCGATATATTTCTTAAAATATGATTATAATGTCGAGCATGCCCTCTTCTTTTTAAATATATAATTAATTATTTTAATATTTCATATTGATTCATTTTTTAACATGTTTTTATATATTTTTATATTATTTAACTTTTTAAAACTAAATTGATGCATTTAAAATTTTATATAAGTTAGAAAACCTAATTTTAGGGCCCACAATTAGCTATCCATTATTTATTATTTTTAGGGTCTATTTACTTGTAGATTTAATAAAAATAAATATATTCATTAATATGTGAGTGTATGTGTGTGTGTGTTTAAAACTAAATGATATTGAAAAAATAATAAACAATTTTAAAAAATATAGGTGCATGCAACTCTCTGTGTATTATATTTTTTCCCTAAAACATGATTACCTCTTTTAATTTCAATTGTTTGATCTAATTATTCTTCATCATTTTTCAAAAAAATATTAGTTTAAATACTACACTAAAAAATACTACTATTTATGTTCTTATAACATCTTCATATTTTGAGTGTAGGCATCTTAAATAATTCATACAAGTCTGGATTTATTATTTTTTAGAAGAAAAAATAGCACTTAAGACCCCCTTTTTGCCTCACAATTCCATGCACTTACACATTGGCCTTCTAATACTCATTTTTGTAAAAACAAAGATTTCTATTTGGAGGTTTGACCCCACTCCATATCTTCTCAGACTGAAATTACATATTTTAAAACATATTTATTCAAAATAAATATTGTTTTATTATACAAGGAAAAGTAAAACCTCATCCATAAATCAAGGCATTTGAAATTTTTTTTTATATGACATGTAATGGAGTTGTCCAATTCCAATCAATATTGATCTTTGGATCACTAGCCTTCGAGATAAACATAATTTTCCTTTGAATGATGATTGTGCTTATATAGTTAGCATGAAAAACATAAGGTGGGCATGATGAAAATAAAGGCCCAAGGCAACACTAAGAATTTGATAAAATTCACAAGGGAAGTTACTAATGTTTTAGGCCTTATCAATGACAAATTTTGTGACTACCTTTTAAGGGGTCCTTGAGAGAGGAAAAGGGATAATAAACAATTCTTTTTATATCAACAATATTACAAGGCACCACTTGAAGGAATTTCCAAAGGGTATCCTCACAAGCTAGAGAGGTTGGTTGAGAAACAAAGACTCTATGGAATTAAGAAAAAAAAGTGTACAAAATTTACGTAAAGATAATAAGTTAAAAGTTGGTAAGTTATGAGTTGGCCTCATGAATTTTTCAAATCTTATCCACCACATATCAAAACAAAAAAAAAAGCGAATATGTATTTGACAACCTAGTCTCAAATTTTCCAATGATCCATACAAGCCCAGATTTAACCACCATGAACTTTTTATGCCTCTTCAACTATATCTTGTGCCTCCATTTGACCATACTTTGATTCTATTGTCCAAGCCTAGAATTCACGTGGAGATCCACATCAATGAAACATACATGTATGCTATCAATATTTTTCATATATAATTTTTACATAATAATTAAGTTGTCTCATACTAATAAATAATTTTTTTATATATGATGTGATATAGGTATTATAGATTTTTTGCAACATCCTTGTCTTTGAAATACACATCAACTAGTAGAAGTGGATCTTGATCATGACTGTGAAGAGCTGCTCAATTGTGTAAAGCATCATACAATGTGTAGAGAGGGTCCCTGCCTATGTAGGAAAAAAGGAAAGATGGTTTATAGGTAAGATATTCATACGTTAATTTTTTTTCTATATATAAATATAGCATAATGTACTTACAAAAACTTTTTTGTATTATTTTTATAGGTACATTACTCCATGACCATTTAATATGAATGAATCAAAATTATTTTAAGATCCAAAAATAGGAGATAAAAAATATGAGCCTAAAATAAATAATGATCGTGTAAATACACATAATCAAAACAGATTACAATTGTGGAGAGTAAATGTAGATTAGAAATTTATGGTGTCAAAACATGCAATAATCAATTACATTGCCAAATATGTGGAAAAAGTTGAGAAGAGTTCTGAAACTTAACATCAAATGTTAATACAACTTGCAAACATTCAAAACCCTAATGAATTAGTATCTAGAGCATATAGAAGACTCCTAATATAAACCCTTATCGAAAAAGACATTGGAGCATAAGAGACATGTCATATGTTGTTGGAGCTTCCATTGCTAGGGAGAATTATAGTGTTTGTCACTTTGAATGTTTCACATGAAGTGTTAAAATAGGTGACACATACTATAAAACTAGAAAATGATAAACCCTTTAAAGCTTTCATTGATGGATACATGAATATACCTTAAGAAATGATTTTTTTTCACTTATATAGTAGTTAAATCATGATCATATAATCCCAAGTGAAGGAGAGATAATAAATGGGAGGCCAAGAGTGTTGTAACTATTATGAGAGTATTTATAAAGTTTACTATAGTACCAGTGTAGGAATCAAAAAAATAGGTTGATTTCTATTTGTCAAATTTATTGATTTACAAGATATTTTGTAGTATATAAAGAGATATTAGACTTGGTGATGATATAGTAACATCAAATTGGGAGTCATTTAATTAAAATCCTCGACATGTGGAGTAGAGGAATATGCCAAATGACCATGAAAATCAAAGCAATGTTAAATGTGATGATGTTCAAGCTATTCATCAAAATACAATGAAACATGAGTGGGAAAACATAACAAGGATACTTTGTGGGTAAATTATGGAATAGTAAGAATTTGATTTGCTAGGTAGAAGAGATATTGATAGACAAGAACCATGAAATCATAAATATAAAGAAGAATAATACATAACTTCAACTATAAAATTCATAAGCATAATGAAAGACAACGAGTTACTCATACTGAGTGATATAATAACTAATATTACATATGGAAACTTAGGTGCCAAACAAAAAAGGCACTTGATATAATCGTTAGATATTCTATTCACAATCATAATGTCACACCACCATGCATGATAATTCAATGAACAAAAGGATCACATCTAATTGGTGCTATTCATAAAGATTTTCAAAATAAATAGTCAACTATGCAGTGTTTTCCACTTATATTACTTGCACCAACTAGAGTTACAGTGTTTAATATTAGTGCTTCAACAATCCACTCAAAAATGTAAATCCCAATCATAGACTTTACTAAATTAGAAGGAATAAAACTCACAAGTTTTCAAGAAGAGATGTGGCATATAAAATACATATTGATTGATGAAATGAGTTTTATTGGGGAAAAAAAGTTGTAAAACATAGATGCACAACTTCATCAAGTATTTCGAGAAAAAATAAACATGAGTTTTGGAGGAGATCAATAATTTTAGTAAGATATTTGGGCCAGTTACCTCATATGAGTGATAAATCACCGTACAATAGTAACAAACATGAAAAAATTATGGTAAGAATTCAAAGTAATTGTTACTCTAGATAAGTTATTTAGACAAGAAGGAGAATGTGATGACTAGAAAAGGTTTTGAAAATTGCTCACAAATATTAGAGATGCACATCCGACTATTGATGATTGGAGACCACTGATGTCAAGAACAAATAGTGTATTATACCTAAACATCAAGGTAGATTTTGACAATGCTATTCATTTATTTGCAACAAATGATAATGTGAAAAAACACAACAAAATGAAATTGAAATCATTAAAAGGACAAATTGCATGGAGCATTGCAACTACAACAAGTACTACCAATCCATTAGGAGATCAAAATGATGAATTAGATATGGAGTTATTAATAGCTAAGGATGTAAGGGTGATGTTAACCTCTAACCTATGGACAAAATTAGGACTTGTAAATGGATCTTTAGGATATATTCAAAGTATAGTATGAAAACATGTAAGTTCCCCACCAGAGCCACCTGCATATGTTATGGTGGAATTTGGCAGTACTCTAGTATGTCATTTATAGATGCAACTCCACATAGAATTCCAATTACACCAATACAAAGGGGTCAGACACAACTACATTTAATATTGGCTTAGGGATTATCCATACACAAATCACAAAGATTGACCCTTTCTAAAGTAACAATTGATATAAGGCATATACAAAGACCAAGGTTAACATTTGTGGCTATATTGAGTGTAAAATATCTGGAAGGACTCAAAAAAAATTATCCATTTTCTTATTAGATATGAGAATTTGAAAATAGAAAAACAACTTTCTAAATGAAAAATGTAGGAAGAAAGACTCAAGTCCTTAAAACTACAATAATGTCACATATTTAATATCACATATATTATATTATTTTCACATTTTGATGTATATGAAATTATTTTCTTTAATTATCATTGAATGTGATATATATTTATTATTTGATTAAACATGAAATAATGCATTAATTGGTCTTTATTGTTAAATGTGCATGCCACACATGTGGATGCTACTGGCATAGATATATTAAGTACATCTATCTAAAACATGCTGAGAGATATCAATCTTGAGGTACCTATCTAACCTACATCACAATATAGACACCTTAAGTTCATGATAATGAAGTTAAAGGGAATTATATTTGAAATGTTATATCATACAATTTATTAAAAATGGTTTACTATTGACATGCAATTAGAACATGAATATCAAAAATATGTAACTTTATTTTTGATAAAATTTAATGGTATAATAATTTAAGCATGTAACATATCAATAATTAAAACCTATTGTTTCTCTCTAAGCACATCTTGTCCATATTGGATCATACTATTATAGTGCATAATCTCACTTACTTTATTTTAAATTATACTATTTGTGTATATCATTTATATTTTCCTTATTTTATCACATCCTCATATTTTTTACATATTATTATATAGCCTTACATGATGATATATTTATATATTTTTGAAAGTGTGTTAAAAATGTACTTTCAATGATTAAAACAAATAAATTATTTTATGTGTTATGCATAGTATGTTTAGTCATTTTTTTGAGATAAGTGACTAACAGGACCATCCCCCACCTCAAAAGGGAACATCTATATATACATTATTATTTTTTATTGATCATCATTTTTTTATCAGAACTAAAAACCAATCTAGGACACATACAAGGGCCCAAATACCTAAAATATTACTAGATAAATAACCAACATGCCTCAAATACCAGATAAAGCCATGACCAACCTCACAATTACCAAATCTATAGCCAAAAATCCTTGAATACACCACCTACATCCATAACCGATCTCACAAAACCAATGATATTTTAAGCTAGGTAGTGATAAAAACAAACAAACCACTTTACCAACTCACTCACTCCTCATAAAAATATATCTATATATTATATTAATATATTTATATCACCAAATAATCTATAACAAGAGAGTCAATAGAGAGGTCACCACAATCGTTACAGATATCAAAAAATGTCTACTTCCTTTATCAATATATATTTTTCTCTGAGCAATTAAATCCTAGTTTTTAGATCTAGTTTATATTTCTAGTTATAATATAAAATTTTAGGATTCAATAATAACATCATGGTTTGCATACTACCAGGTATATTTCTCCTTTTTTTATTCCCAATTTCATTTATCTCATTTACAATGATTATGGATTTACCAAGACATTGATCTCATTTTTGAAATTTATATTTACTTAAAAGTACATTTAAATTATTGATGACATAATGTGGGTCCACTTAATCCATAAATTGATATTTCATTTTCCATCGCTTAGGTATTAGTCAATTATTATTTTTCTTAATTTGATATGTACTCATATAGAAACCGAACTACAAGAGGCCATATCTTTCAATCTGTAACTCTGTTTGAGATCTCATTTGTGCCAAAATGACCATTTCAAACAATTTAATTTAGTCATAAATTGATATATCCATCTATGTATGTCTTTTAAATTTTAAATGGTCATACATGACTGTATGAGTATTTGAAAATATATTTTAATATTTTTTTAGGATTTTTTTCATTTTTAGAGATAACATATTTCTATACTAGACATGAACTTCAGTTAAAATTAATCCATTATCTTAATTTTATTATTTTAAATATACGTGTATATTTTTAGTCCCATTCGATCTTACATGAAATTTTTTGAAAAATAAAGGTTGAAAATTCACTAGAAGATGAAAATTACTAAAAATAGTAATTTTCTAAAACTTGTATGGATTAGTTAGCTTGATGTATATTTTGATTTATTTATATTTTTTAATTATACATGTTAACTCCAATTCTAAGTTGATATTTATTTAGAGACTCTATTTTAATATTCTATTCATTCAATGAGAATCAACAAAGAAGTTCGCTTTCATGTAATTTCTAAGTTTATGCCTACTGATAATTTTGCTTAGCTAGTTTGTGTACTTATCATCTGGTATTAGATAAATTTTAAATCTTGGAGGTGTCAGATATGGTGAGAGGAAAAGGATGATAAGTAATTTCTCAAATGAATAGGACTATAAAAGAGTTACAAAGATAAGTGGAATAATTAACTACAATTATCATAAATTAGAGACAAAGGTGAGAAAAAGATGGAACAAAGGAAGGAACAAATCATGAAGATGAAATTCATTAGGAAGAGGAATGAGAAAAACCACCATCAATAGAAGAGAGGATAATTAGTGATTTAGAGGGAATAAATGAAGGAATCAAATATGACATTCCATATTATGGATGCAAATTAAAACTAGAAGAGTTGATAGATTAGATTAATAATATGGAGATGTTTTTTGAATGGAAAACTTTAAGATATGATAACAAAATAAAGTTTTCATGTAAAAAATTGAAGGGTCATGTAATGATTTGGTGAGATCACTTTCAGAAAGAAAGACAAAGAAAATGTAAAGAGAATATAAATATGTGGAGTATGATGGATAAGAAGCTGAGGGAGAAATTTCTTCTTGTGGATTATGCACAAACACTATACAACATCTTGTAAAATTTAAGGCAAAAGGATCACAGTATACAAGAGTATATATATGAGTTTTACAATTTTTCCTTATGAGTTAAACATGGTTAAATATAATAATAGATGTCTGCAAGGTGCGTAAAAAGTTTGAATTTTTTATATTTAAGATGAATTTAGTATGAATATAATACTTTGCATGGAAGAGTCTTATCAATCAGCTTTAAACATAGAAGATAAATGAAATACATAGGCTTTCATAAGATTAATTGGGCCAAAAAGAGGAAAATACCCTCTATTAAGGGGATGAGGTGAGTTCAATACCACTAGAGGTGGGTTGGTCCCACTAGAGGATAATCATCACATGGTGGAGAAAGGTAATAATATAATAGACAATGGTCTCAATACCAACAAAGAGGAAGATGATTTTAGAGAGGATAAGACTATGGTGGTGTTAGTGGGTGGTTTCTAAATCAACATAGATCTTATGTTTTTACAAATGTGGAGAATAAGGACACATAGTGTTTGACTGTCCACACCATCAAGAATAATAAAGGAGATAATTGAATCACCCAAGAGTGAATTTAGTTGAGGCTAATATAGAAGAGAAACATACTGAAGTTATGTTAGAAAATATTTGAGAAAATATCATGATGAGGAGCACAATGATTTCTCTAAGGAAATAATTGAGTGAAAAATAAGGAAGGTGGTGATGCATGGTTTTGACCATATATTCTTTAAATAAAGTGCACTTTAGGAGGCAATATATGCAAATTAACTATATATGTTGGTAGCTATTAGAATATGGCTTCTAAATACATGATTGAGAAACTAAGTTTGTAATGTAAAAACCATCTTTATCTTTATCAAATTTTATGGTTTAAGAAATAGAATGAAGTTATAATAGATAAAATGTGATTAGTCAAGTTTTCTACAGGAAAAAATTACAAGGATGAAATATGGTGTGATGTTATACCAATTGATGCATGCCATGTGTTATTAAGAAGGCCATGTTAGTTTGATAGAAAATCAATGCATGATGGAGTAAAGAACACATATAGTTTCTAGAAAGGTGGTATGAAGGTAATTTTATTATCTATTAAATAATAAGGTTAGGTTGAAATCATCATGTCCAAAAAATAATTTATCAAATTCATGATGATGGATGGTTGATGTTATAAACTGATAAAAAATAAAAAAGATATAGAAGTGGCACAAATACTAGTAGAAGTAGCAGAAGTATTGAAAGACTATGTATATATTATACCTAATGAGTTATTATATGATTTACCACCAAAGAGAAACATTCAAGATCATATTTATTTTATTCCAAGATTATATCTATCCAATCAATAAGCTTATAGGATGAGTCCAATAGAACATATAGAATTGGATACATGGTTTACTAAACTAGTGAGAAAGGGTACAGTAAGGGAGAGAATGAGTCCATGTGTAACAAAAGAATTTATAACCAAATAAATATGGAGGGTGGAGCATGTGTGTAGATATTAGATCAATCAATAAAATTACCATCTAATTTATATTTCTTATACCTTATTTAGATGATATAATTGATATTATTATAGGAGAAAAATACTTTACTAATATTGATCTAAGGATTAGTTACTATCAGATTCATATCTATGAAGGAGATAAATTTAAAACAACATTCAAGACTAGGGATGGATTATATGAGTGGATGTTGATGCCATTTATATTATATAATGTACCCATAAAATTTATGAGGGTGATGATGATAGTGTTACAAGATTAAATTGGTAAGTTTGTAGTGATTTATTTTCATGATACTTTCATATTCATTAAGACTAAATAAGATCACATAGGGCATTTGAGAATAGTATTAGATATTTTAAGAAATTAGAAGCTCTATGCATAGCTGAAGAAGTGTTATTTTTATAGAAAAATTAGTATTTTGGGTATTTGTAATTTTAGTATATGGATGAATAAAAGGTAAACGAAATTATCAAGTGGAATATTCCAAGAATCATAATATAGGTAAGAATTTTCCATGCTTTAGCAACTTTCTATAGAAAGTTAATTATAAAAATTAGTAGTATGCTTGCACCAATAATAGATTGCATGAGAGGAAAATAACTTGTTTGGACAAGAGAAGTAATAAAAATTTTTGAGTTATTGAATAAGAAGATTTTTTTTTTAAAATATTTTAATGTTTTTTTAAAAAGTATTTGAGGCTGATTATGATGTTTCACATGTGAGAATTGGTGTTGTGTCGAGTCAAGAAGAAAGGCCAATATCATATTTTAGTGAGAAATTAAATGGAGTAATAAATAAATATTCTACATATGATGTTGAATTTTATGCCATTGTAAAAGAATTAAGAAATTGGCCACATTACATAGTGCCTAAAATGTTTATCTTATTTACAAATCATGAGGAATTAAAGTATGTGAAAACTCAAAAGAGTTAAATATTACACATGCAAAATGGGTGTCTTTCTTACATGGGTATACTTTTGTTTTGAAACATAAATTAGTGGAGTAGAATCAATTAGTTGATCCTTTGAGTAGGAGAATGGATTTGTTAACTACTATTGTGTGTGAATTAGCTGAATTTGAAGTTGTTAAAGATTTATATCATATTGCTACATATTTTAGCAAGATAGTTGAGTAATATAGGAATCCATTATCAATTGAGATAGGTATTATTCATGATGAATATATTTATAGGATGGTTATCTCTTCAAAGGAAATCAATTACGTATTCCAATTAGGTATCTAAGAGATAATATTATAAGATAATTACATAGTATTAGTTTGTGTGGACATTTTGGTAAGGCTAAGATAATAGCTTTGGTGGAGTAGAAGTATTTTGGCAAAATATGAAGAGATATAAGAAAATATATGTTTAAAGAATTAAAATATGTCAATTGGTTAAAGGTCATGTATAGAATATAGGTTTGTAAATGTCATTACCTATTCCAAGAGGACCATGGATAGATTTGAGTATGGATTTTGTGTTGAGATTACCAAACAAACAAAGAGGTAATGATTCAATTTTTATTTTTTTAGACTAGGTTTATAAGGTGGTTCATTTTATTTTATATAAGAAACTAATGATGCCACTAAAATTATAGAAATATTTTTTAAATATGTTGTGATATTGCATAGTGTTCCAAAAACCATTACATCAGATAGGGACACTAAATTTTTAAGTCATTTTTTGAGGACTTTATGGAATAAGTTAGAAACTAAGATACAATTTATTAGTTCATACCATACATAAATATATGGCCAAACATAAGTTTTAAACAAAGTCTTGAGAAAAATTTTGAGATGTATAGTTGGAGAGAAGCCCAAACAATGGGACTTGGCTTTACCATAGGTTGAGTTTCAATGTATAATAGTTTAGTGAACATATCAACAATAAAATAACCATTTTAAATTATTTATGAGAGAAATAATATTGGTGTTTTAGATTTTGTATAATTACCAATTAAATAATGAGTTAATGATGATGTAGAAGAACTTGTAGAGCATATACAATATTTAAAATAAGAAGTTAGGAGAAAAGTACATGAAAGTAATGAGAAGTATAAATTAGTAATAGATGTGAGAATAATGTCAAATATATTGTGAAGTATATTTAGTTATGGTTTACTTGAATAAATAAATATTTTCAATAGGCACATATAACAAGTTGAAGTAGAGGAAAATTGGTCTGTGTATAATTGTGAAAAAAAAATAATGACAATGATTATGAGATGAATTTACCATATAATTTTCATCTCTCTCTATTATATAATGTTTTATAATATGATTTTCTTGGAAAAGATGATGAAGGGGAAGAAGATGAATAAATAGATTGGAAGCAACAAATACCAAAGAAGAAGAAAGAAAAGATAGAACATGTTTTAGATAAGAAGATAATGCACACAAGGTAAGGAAGTTATAATAGATATTTGGTATAGTGGGAAGGACTAAAACAAGAAGACAACACTTGGATTTCAGAATGGGAGCTCAAAATTTTTTAAAAAAAATGTTAGGGTTTCATAGGAGATGACTTATTTTCAACCAAAGGAGAATGATATGGAGACTAAACTTTTAAAACCTGTATCATTTGATCCATAATTTTTTTTGATCTACTAAAATGATTGTATCAAAAATTTTAATTCATACATCTACTCTATTTGGTTAGATTTGTTTTTAAAAAAAATTTGAGGCCATACATGACCATTTGAGGGTATGAAAACACATTTTAATATTTTTGGGGGGGGATTTTCTCCACTATTTTATAAAGCATATTTTTTTACTCAAACATGAAATTTAGTTTAATAACTCATTATGAAGGTCGACTATTAAACCACTAATCAAAGTGTAAACATTACGAGTTCACCCAACATAGTTAAGCCTCATACCAATTCCAAGATTATTTTCCATCCAAGAGGGTTAGTCATAATTTTAATGATCACTATATAAGTCATACCAAAGATTCAATACCAAAGGTAAACCTTTAATACCAGGCACACATTTACCAATAGTCCAGAAACCATTTGAATCTAGAATGCATTAACAGCTCATATAGGTAATTAATTTGATGCTATCAATTGAGATTATCTAAATGAATCATCAATTCTAGGTGATTGCATCACATTAATATCATAAAATAACTTATAATTCAAGAACTTCACTCAATTGAAATTAACATAATGAATGCAGCAATAATAGTATAACCAACATTTCATTAATTAAGGACTGAATTACGAACAGTTGAAGAATAAAATTTCCAATCTTGAAAAAGGTCTAAAACACTACATTATCATTATCAGTATGAACCAAAATCAATAGTACATATCCATATAAATAATTTCATAAAATTTACTCTATTTTATTGCTTAGGCAATATAATACTTCTTACTAACGGTGAACCATAACAATCTGGAAAGCCATTACAATAATAAAAATACATTGATTCTATTATCAAGGAAGTTGATTGCAATAATTGAATTATAATGTTTTGATTCAACCCAAGTTATAAACATACCACAGGACATATTTTGAATTACCAATGCCTCAAGTTAGCACTATCATATGATCAGAATGAGTTGATAATAAATTTAAAACAAAATAAATTAATCAACCATTTAATATCCATAACATAAAACATTATGTTAGTCTTGATTTTCATGTGCAACATATACCACATAACCTCAATTTAGTAACAATTTCACCTCCATATATTCAAGCATAACCCAAATTTGTATAATTGTACCTTAGCTCCTTTGCTCATTATAAAACATGAACTCATGAACTCATAAGACATCATAATAAAAATAACATCAAGGAGTTTTCATATATCATAAAATAGAATGCATGCTTTGTTTATGGCTGATGATTTGAGCCCAAGTTTAATGTATCATTGAATGTGTTTTAAAATAATAATGCCATTCAATATAATTAGATAACATTGACAACTTATCATAAATAAGAAGTAAATCTATATATTAAGTTAGCATTCCATGCTGTAAAGATGTCACCTGATAATGGTTATCACTAGATATATGTTTTTATTCTCAGTTCCATCAAGGGAATTCAATCCTATAAATGTTTCTAGCATGCCATAAGATGATACCAGATTGCTTTCATAACAATTCAAGGGATAAAGATGATATAGATACTATTATTTCAATACAAATTTTTACAACTTCATGCTTAATTCACATAAACAAGTATATCACTATATTATCCCAATGTGTATACAACAACATATAAAAATAAAAACATACTATACTACAATCAAATATTACAACCATTGTTTGATGTAACAAATAGAATCCAACATATATGCATATGAAGAGGAATAATCATAGTCAGTTAAATATCTAAGAACCAAGCTATCATACTCAATAATTCCACCAATAATAACATCATATACACTATTATTCTTTTCCAATATAATAAATGTTATAAGGCTGAATAAGGTAAGAAGATAGAACCAAAACATAAAATGGGTAGCCAACTACAATCCAGCATGCCAACCAATAATCATATACCAACTGACATGGTCAAGAAACATGATTCCACATGAAGTCCATATGTATCAATGGAAGAGAATGAACACAATGAGGAAAACACCCCTCAAAAGTAACCCTATAATCCCAACCATTGGTGGTCGATACCACCCCAATTATCAACTAGGTAGAGGGTTTCGACAATTGGGTACTTCAAAAAGGTAATAGATATTTAAAAGATACTAAGCCACCAATAAAAATGGTCATAAAAAGATAATATAATCTAATGTGGAAACATAAAAACCACATCATCCAAAAAACACGTCATCCTAAGCAATACCTAAGGCATTCATAAATATTTTTAAGATATTATTTACATACTAAATCATGATCTGCCATATCCATTTAGTAAGATTGAAAGGTCTAGCCAAGTTATTGTTCAACCTAAGAGGATTACCTGGGTGTCAAGTAATTAAACACATTAGATTCAATCCACAAAAACTAAAATGGATCATTCGAGTCAAGAGAAGTACATATCCTATATTAATAGAAATAAGACTTGGTTACACTCATAATTAACCATATACAACCAACATTTAATTCCTTTGAATACTTAATCAAATATGAAACAAAATAATAGTGCAACCTCATTATCACCAAACATAATACAAAAAATGAAGTGCATAACTGATAAATGTAATCCAACCACTTGGGGAAACTAACTCTAGCCAAGAACAGAAAATAGAGGTTATGACTCTCAAGTTAAATAAATTTTATTACAAATTAAAACTTAAAAATATAGAAGATAGATATGCATACCAGAAGGTGTGGCACCAAGTGACAACCAAAGATAACAAAAGTATGAATATAATATATCAAGAAGACATAAAAGCTTCAAAAAAATCTATACTTATTCACATATGATATCTAGAGAAACAAGCTTAAACAAAATTACATATAAGGAAGACATTAAATCTTTAGAAAATTTATCCTTATTTACATTCAAAATCTATCAAACCAAGATTGAACAAAATTACATATAAAGAAGGAATTAAAGATTCTAAAAAATTTGTCCTTATTTACATATGATATCTATCAAAATAAGTGTGATCATAATCACATTCAAGGAAGTAATCAAAGCTTTAGGTTTTTAAAAAATAACTTAATTCTATAGCCAAATCACACCATACATCATGGGGAAAAAATCAAGAGAGTACTTTGAAACCACCATGCTTAGTTTCATGATTTTACCAAAGGTAAAGTTATCCATAGAATAAAATCCACAAATACATTAATTTATATAGGGAAAGATAACCTTATTATGCCTAGGTAGGTTTAAGAAAAATAAAGAAGAATTCTCATAACAATCTTCAGTTTTTAAATTTTCAATCAAACACTAGGTATAACCCACCTTGTCAAATCATAAGATAGTGCATATATAGAAAAAACAACCTCCTAAGGTCGATGGGAAGATAAAAATTGATTCATTTCATTGTAGGTCATCATAAAGTCTCATGACTTCATGGCCTACAATGCCCATTAATAATCAACAATATTAAATAACTACATACCAAATTGAGTTTCATTCCAGGTAAAATACTTACATGCCAAGAGAAATGTAGGTTGCCATGAAAGTGATAAGATAGTCTTATTATAGATCTGGTTCCTTTCCTTCGTAGCCATCCATGGCTGACCTTGCCATTCTCCATGCCTCCCTCATGCTTGCAACCAACAACCTAACAAAAATACATAAAAATGAGGCCAAGAGACTGCAGCTCCCCATTTAAAGGAAAGGGCAAATTATTTTTATAAGGGGTGTTATTTAACCCAATGCATACCCTAAATACATAATGATGATTAAAATACTGATCCAATAACCAAAGATCTTGAGTCGACCCATATTAAATAACAAAATAATTAAATAATTAATAATTAATAAAATTCAATAAATTCATCAACAACCAAAAGCTTAAATCTATTAAAAGTAATTAACAAAACTCATTACAATAATAATGACAAAAACAAATCATAAATCGACTCAAATAATGGTAATAAACAATAAAATCTTTTAAATTATGAGTAAAATA
>JARHVA010009137.1:5000-57500 GCA_037957365.1 Torreya grandis | reverse complement strand
TTTCCATCACTCTATATTGATATAATTTAAACTCTTTTCATAAATAATTAATATAGAAAAGAGAAATATAGCATGTGTACTTGATTATTGAAAAAATATTTTTTATTTTATGTCATAGCATGATGATGAGAATATACTTGGATGGGAGATGATTTTCATATAGAGGGAGAGAGTTTGTAGTTCAAAATACAAGTTTCTTGTTTGTGGCCTAGTAGCCTTATAACCCTGTTTAGGTACAAATATTTTAGGTTTTCATAATTCATAGAGTTTCAAAACAACATAAAAACATACTTAAATACCCATTAGGCTCTTATAGCTTCATACCAAATTTCAATTTCATATTCTCAAGGGAAGTTTTCTAATTCCACAAAACGATTCTATAATTAGGCCTCAATTAGGTCTCTAAAACTAGTCTGACTGAGTTTTTGTTTTAAAAAACTCCACACATGATAAATTACAAATAACCCTCTTAAAAAAAATTAAGCACAATTATAATATGCTACATGCACAATTTGGTCTCTAGAGGAGGTGTACAAATTAAAAATTTTCTTATAAACCCTATAAAGGGTTTTACATAGGTTGGGAGAGTGAAATTAAGGTTTTTAGACTCAATTCAATGTTTCAAAGACTATAAACACTATGATTAGGTATGTAACATAAATATTTAATTGTATTAATGAAAATAAATGCTTAAAACAACATAAAATGGCTCAGAACTAGAAATTACCATTTGACTATTGCACAACATGACTGTCTATAAAACTATCCAAGATGAATTTGAAAGTCTTATTATTCAAAACCTAAAATTAATTATATATTAATTTAAAATTATAAATAATAATATAATATTTTTTCACAATAAATTAACATTCAATTCAAAATTACTTTTGATTATCATTCATCAAATTTGAATACAAACCCTTATTTTACACAATCTAGTCTTACTCAATCTTCACAATTATATATTATTGAACAAGGATGTAACCTTTAAAATAGTTATAATTTTTTTTTTAAATTTATTTACACCCCTAACTACATAAATCATGTATAACAACCATGGTTTGTGATCTAACTCTCTTATTCCCTTATGAGCACGTGAGACAGGGTGGAGTTAGTTATGGTTTCATTGAACATTGGATGAAAATATTAAAAACATGGCTTACCAACCTAATAAATACTCTTAAAAACATGATGAGTCCTCAAAATTCATGACAATAATATAATACAAGATTAACCAAACCAAAATTGATTAGAATACAAGATTCTAGTCTAGAAAATTTAAATTTAAAAATTAGTGGGAAAATGTAAAATGAGCACAAATTCAAATTTTATGCAAACTTAAGACCTATAAATAGTGAAATAAAATATATTATACCTCATAAAATTCCCTAATACATAAAATTTAATGAAAATACTTCTTAGGTGATGCTCCTACATCATACTCCCTATGAATAGGAGATTTGACTCATGAACTCTTGTTCATGAGGTCTTCAAGAGTACCTCTATGATTGATGATGTATGATTATATCATAAAATTAGCACATTCTAAAGGATGATGTTTCCAATTAACCAATTATTGGTAATTCATTTTGCCTCTATTTCTCTTTTTGACCTTCTTGTCCAAGATGGATTCAAGTTCTTCTTTATTGACCTGTGGCAACTAATTTGCCCATTCTTAGATTGTTGTTTCTTCATTTAAATCTAGTTTATCACTATCATCCCATTATTTTAATGGATACAGGTCTAAAAAATTAAATATTAGAGAGATTCCCACTCCACTAAGCAATTTTATCTCATAGGCATTGTTGGATAACTTCTTAATGACCTTGCAAGGGCCAATCTTATTCATTTTCAGTTTGTTATACTTACCTTTTGGAAACATTTTATTCCTTAAATGAGATAACACCATGTCTCTAACCTAAAAATTGACTTATCCCTCCTATGGTCTGCATGTTTCTTATACTTTTCCACACTCAACTCCAATTACTTCTTAACTTGCTCATGCACCTCTTTCATAGTAATAGCAAACTCTTATCCCTTATCACTTCTTTTCTCCATATTAACCAGATCTCTTAACCCAAAGAATCATCTCGGGTGTATACCATAGACAACTTAAAATTAACTCATTCTTATTCTTCTATTAGGTACGTCATTATAGGCAAATTCTACTTGTGGAGAGAATAAATCCACTGTTTAGGACTAACTCTTTTTAGACACCTCAAAAAATTACTCAAACTTATATTAACCACCACAATTTTTCCACCAAGATGAGGTTGGTAGGTCGAACTAAATTTCAAGTTTGATCCCAATTTCTTCCACATGGTCCTCTAGAAGTGACCTACAAATCTAGTGTCTCTATCTGAGATAATGCTCATTGGAATCCCATGTAATTTAACCACCTCTTTGGAAAAAAAGTTAGTTACATGAGTAACATCATTAGTTGTCTTGTAATGTATGAAATGGTCCATCTTTGAAAACCTATCCACTACTACAAAAATGGAGTCATTCCCTCTTTGAATTCTTGGTAACCCCATTACAAAAACCATGCTAATGGAGTCCTAAAGTTTATTTAGAACTAGTAAGGGCTGATAAAGACTTGTATTATTTCTATTTCCTTTGGAAAATTGACATAATTTACTTTTTTATAGAAATAACCTTAAATCTATTTGCATTCTAGGCCAATAATAGTGACTACTTAACTAAGCCAAAGTCTTGTCAAGGACAAAATAACCTATTAAACTCCAAAAATGCTTTTCCTTGATCAAATTCTCTCTCATAGAACTCCTTGGCACACAAAGTTTAACTCCCTTAAATAAAAAACCATCCTATATCATATAATCCATCTAAGGCTCATTATTTCTAGTAGTTGGTTGCTTGCAAGCCTCATATGTTTTTTATAAGTCTAGATCAGTTTCATATAACTATTTGGGTTCTTATATTCCCCCACTCTAAATTTTAATTTATTTTAGGAACAAATTATTTATATAGAGAGCATCTTCTACATCATTAGTTTGACCCTTTATGTGCTTGATGATGAAAGTGAAGTTTTTAAAATACTCTACCCACTTGATATGCATTTGACTTAGCTTGGGCTGATTGGTTATAGACTAAAATACACTATATGAATATGACAAAATCCTTTGGCATTACATAGTGTCTTGACTTCCTTAAGGCTTAAACCATATCATAAAACTCTAAATCATAATCAGATAATTTTCCTTAGCCTCATTTAATTTCTTACTGAAGTATGTTATAGGCATGCTTTATTGACTTAGGAGAAATCCAATGGCCACCTCACTAGCATCACACTCAACTTTAAATACCTTATTTAAATCAATAAGTGACAATGTAGTTTGCTATATAATTATTTTCTTTAAAACTAAAAATTATTCTCATCAAGATCAGTCCATAATTTAATTTTTATCCCCTCTTATGGTGTCAATTATGGGTGCACAAATCCCACTAAATTTTTTGATAAACATGTTATAAAATATTGCTAAGCCATGGAAGTTTCTTACCTTATAGGTTGTCTTGGGAGTTGGCCAATCAATGATGGATTTCACTTTTTCTTTGTCCATCATAAAAAAACCTTGAGAGATCACAAATCCAATATATACCAACTCTGTCTTCATAAACCAACACTTCTTAAGTTTAATCAATAACCTTTCCTCTTACAACTTTTGCATCACCATTCTTATGTGTTGAAGATTTTCTTATTTGATTGGGTTGTAAAATATACATCTAAATATAAAATGAAAAACTTACCAATGAAAGACTTTAAGACTTAATTCATGAGTCTCATGAATGTTCTTTGGGAATTAGTGACACTAAATGGCATAAAAAGCCATTCATATAACCCCTCATTAGTCTTAAAAGTAGTCTTCCACTCATCTCCTTCTCTTATATGTGTTTAATGATAACCTCTCTTTAGATCAATCTTAGAGAAATAGATATAACCATGCAAAAAGTCCATAAAATATTCAATTCTTTGAAGAGGGAATATATACCTTAATTTTATCTTTTTGATGGCTCTGAAGTCAGTGCACATTCTCTAATCTTCCTCCTTCTTTGGCAGTAGTATAGTTGGTACTACACATGGTCTTAGGATTTCTTTGATAAGTATTTTATCCAAGAGATATTAAAGTTGATTATAAATGTATGCATTCTTTTGATGGGTCATTTCTTTGTCCTTTTCCTTCTTCTTTTATAGGTATCAATGTGTGACTTATGCTAACCTTCTCTAAAGTGTAAACATTCTTCCTTCTGTAATGAGTAGTATTTATATCATATTTCCAATGCCTCCCTAAGATCACATGACACACATCCATTGGAATTAGGTCACACAGAACCTTGTCTTTATATCCTCCAATCTAAAACATGACACACATCCATTGGAATTAGGTCACACATAACCTTGTCTTTATATCCTCCAATCTAAAAATCTACCCAACATTGTTCATTCACAAGAACTTGTTTCCATTCTAAAGCCATGAGACCTTATAGGGGGTGGATGTGGCATTCCATTTAAACCGAGATTTTATAACATTTTAACTAACACTAAGTTATCATTACTACCTAAATCAATCACCAATTTATAGTACTTACCTTAGGATTTTCAAGTTGTCTTGAATAATGTAATTCTTTGGGTAGGTTTATTCTCCTTGCGTGGTTTTCTTATCACCCTCCTTATCAAAAAAGACTCACTAACTTCTAATTATTTTATGTGAGATGG
Organism: Torreya grandis; assembly: GCA_037957365.1. Lineage (NCBI taxonomy): Eukaryota > Viridiplantae > Streptophyta > Pinopsida > Cupressales > Taxaceae > Torreya > Torreya grandis. Next base: position 52,768 of record JARHVA010009137.1, on the reverse strand, counting down.
AGAACCCACAATTTATTCTTCTACTTAGACTACTTGATTTCTAAATTCAGTCTTAGAGTTATTGCCTTAAAGTTCCTAGAGACACTCATAAAACCTAACCTTAAAATTAGTTACATTTAAAACACTTACTAGTGAATCTAATAAATCCTTTTTATTTTTGTGTGTATCATCCTCTGAAGTAAGGTCTCCTTCCTCTAAATCCACCTCTTGAAGTAAATGATTGTTCTTGAGAGGTACTTAGTTCTGAATTAGTTCTTTGAGATGTACTTCTTCCTCCTTATTGACCTCTATCTCTATAATTTCTTCTCCTAGCCCTATTTTTCTAATTTTTTCTTCTATTTAGCATATATTATGCCTTCAAAGCATATTGGTAGCATTATTCAAGCATCCTTGGACTGACTAAACTAAGTTCATCTTGAATATTATATCTTAATCCATTAAGATATCTAGTAATCTTCTCAACATCCTCTTTTACATGTCTTTATTTGATTGTCACCTTGTAGAACTCCTCAGTGTATTACTTAATACCCATCTCTTTTTTCTTCAATTTCTACAATTTCTTGAAGAGGTTTGATTGATAATAATTGGGTATAAAATTAACCTTTAATTTTATTAACATCTTATACCAAGATTTGATCTTGACTTTGCCTTTCTTCCTCATCTCATCTTGTATGTAATCCCACTAAAGGGATGCATGGCCTTTTAATTTTGTACATGCAAATTTGACCTTGTTTTCATCTGGTACATTCTCATAGTTAAATTTTTTTATATAAATCTATAATCCAATCAATAATTTCCTCTCCATCTAGACTGTTTGCATAGGTAGGAATCTCTCTCTTTAGTTTAAACCCCTATCCCATCACTAGCTTTTGTAGCTTAACAAATCCTTCTTTCTAATGATCTTCATCTTCTTATTCCTCCTTTAGAGCTTTTGATTATTATTCTCTATCACTTATGTCCCCTGTTATAACTCTTATTCTCTAGTTAGACTCTACTATTGTAAGCCTTGCATCAAAACTTATCCTTAGGTTTCTAAACTCCTCTAAGATTCCATCTCCCATTTGAATACCTACTCTTCCACCTCCTATTGGGTTCCTTCTAGGTGGAGTTTCAGCTTCTCAATACAATTAACCAACAAAAAATCAAATTTTATTTGACCTAAAGTAACATCACCTTTTTTCAAGATTCCTTTATATATATAACTTGTTATTATACCAATTTGATGCAAAGGGGGAGAATTTGTAGTTCAAAATGCAAGTTTCTTATTTTTTGCCTAGTCTCCTTATAGATTTATTTAGGTACAAATATTGTAGGTTTGCACAAATAAAGTAGGTTAAAAACAACCTAAACACATTTTTTATACCCATTAATCTCTTAAATCTTCATACCAAATTTCAAGTCCATATTCTTAAGAGATGTTTGCTAACTCCACAAAACCATTCAATAATTAGGCATCCATTAGGTCTCCAAAACTAATATGACTAAGTTTTTGTTGTAAAACACTCCACATGTGTCAAATTAAAAGTAAAAATTTTAAAATATTTTAATTAAAATTTGAAGATGCTACTAGAATAATTTGGTCTCTTGAGGAGGTTTCTAGAGTGCACAAACCCAACTTTTTCTTATAAACCATAGATAGAGTTTTACACAGGTTGAGAGAGTGAAATTAAGGTTTTTAGACTCAATTAAATGTTTCAAGGAATATAACCACTAGTATAAAGTTTTCACCATCAATACTAAACTATATGAATTGAAATAAATTCTTAAAACAACATAAAATGGCTCTGAACTCAAAATTTTCATTTCACTATTGTAAAGAATGACTGTGTACAGAATTGTCCAAGATGAAATTGAGAGTATTCTTAGTCACCAAATAAAATTAATTTTTTCTAATCATGGAGTTAAATATAGTCATCTAATCATATGTGTGGGCACAATAAGAAAAGTCAAGACCACACAATCTAATATGTGTCAAATTCCACACTATTTTAATCCCCAATTGTAATCAAGAGAAATTTTTTATACCAAATTTTTCTTGTCATACAACTAGTTTAATCAAGCAAGGGTAAAACATATATTTCAAAAAAATATCCAAAACTTCTCAAAGTTCCTATGCATAATATCAACTTACTCATGTGTTCCAAGTTGTATGGATAGGCTAGCACATGGATCAGACCATCCCCCTTAACATTACCATAAACATAGTCTTATATGGTACTAAAATACATTCCACCATATATTTTAGCATTGGGAGTTTTCAATTGTTGTGAATTTCCTATGACACATTATAATTAAATATATTAGATATGCCATTTTTAAAAGAGCAATTCTCTTTTTTAATAAGGTCTTAATGTGTGAGTTTCCTCTTGATAATTTTCATCCATGTAGTAATTTAAATTCATGTCCATATAATATCAAAAAAATAGCCATCGAAGCTATTCCATAAAATGTTACATGTGAAAAATTACTCAAAATTTCATGGTGAGTTACATAGATTATTGTAGAAATGAGTGAACATTGTAATTTTAGTAGAATCTTCTTGAGATTCTCATATGTTAATTTCAAAAAAAATATCGTAGTTACATTCCATTTTCACACCCTTTTATCTCTATAGTCTCCCCATAGGTAAATAGTATTTACCCTACTCTAATACCAATGTGTTACACATTTATGTGCTACTCTAGAACCAATCACAAACCTTTTCATTTAGTAACAACTTAGTTTTACCTTCATAAAGCATATGATACCAATGTTATAAAAATACATCAACATTTTACCTTCACAGTAGTATCCAATGGCAACATTTCACCTTCATTATATTTATTCCTAGATTAATTAGGTCAAATCACCAAGTTAATCTCAGTCCATTGCAAGAACACACTAGGTTACAATCCTTAGAATATGGGTTATGGGCCTTCAAGATATAACTCCTCTCAAAATTCATGAAATTTAAAATAAACCCATACCATCAAATTTTAACGACCCTATTTTTTTATTATAACATGCATTCACTCACTCCACAAGTTGCCTACATATCAAATTACACTCTCTAATATAATAAGGATCAGGGCTAATTTACTTCACTTAAAAATCAAAAGAGTGTTATTAGATATATCATCCTCATTAGGATATGTGTCATAGATTGTAATATCATATAATTCAATTAATTTAATTTCTACCCTTCAAAATTATTCTAATATTTTTTACCCTTGAATATATATAAATGTATATTATGTTGGTCATAAATAGATATCACCAAAGTCACAAGGGTCTAGGTCATGTCTCTTAATATTTAATAAAGTGTCTAAATTATATTATAACTACCCAATGATATGACCTCTGACTAAACCACATTATATATTATATATAAAGACAACCACAACACCAATGGATTTCCAAGATTACTTATATATAAATAATGCCACTATGTGTCACCAATGGACCATAGAGGTCATGGTTTACATCATACATTACAATAATATACAAAGTGGTCACATCATATTATAATTTTTATACATGGCCTCAATTATCAACACTCCACAAAATGACTTCATCATAGATTCAACTCCAATTTAAGTCATAGATTATATAATAATCCATATGTGGATTTGGGAAGTTCATGGAACTCATTAGCGAATACAACATCACATTAAAGATAAGGGTATAGTGAGTCCCTCTATGCTCATATGGTCAACTAATGCATGATTGAAATGATCCATGTGGCCTCTAAATATATAATATTAACACTTTTTAGTTATTGATTAAAGATATAGATTAATTATTCACTACCAATGGGCCTCTGTATATCCACATGACCCTTTATTTTTTAGTGTTCTCATATGTACAAGTTGCATTAATCAATGATCATTGTAAAATTCAAATTAATCAAGCCACATAATAAACTTCAACATGCACACACTTTGAAATAAGGGAGACCTAAAAAACAAGGGTGAAAAAGGCCATGGTAATGACATCAATATTGGTCTCACGTATCCTTAGCATACACTAGACATGGCCCATAACAAAATAAAATTGTACGTTACACATATAAAATTGATTATGCAATTTAAGTGGCACCCAAAAATTTGATTTCACTCATGACTTCAACCATACTTATGTTCATATACTTAATTGTATTCTAAAATCTCAAATGTCCAAAGATTTATGGGGTCCAAAGAGTGACCACAGGACATGAGTCTAAATACATCCTCGACATGACTCTGAAAAGCTAAAGCTCTACCACATGGTAAGATTATGGATATTTTTTCTATGGAATCCCAAGGTAGATGTGAGGTATAAGTAATAATCCTAATTATTATATAATAATTCCACACTTTATATTGTTAATAATATGAATAATACAACTAGGTCACTATGACTCAATCCCAAAATGTTTTTCATAATTTTTATCACTTTAAATAATGTGATAAGTGCATGTGCACAATGATATTTCATAAAGGCTTTGATGGAAAGATACCAAGTATAATTCATTGGGTTGGTGACCTTTGTCACCATCACAACCTCATGGGATCACATATTCCATTGACTCAAAAGCTTCATTATGTTTCTTGATGGCAATGTGATCATGTCAAGTGGTATGATATTGGACACTTGATCCATGGATATAAATCACATAGCCAAGTGAACTAATTATAACATAGGAGAAATGATATGAAAAGGAAGGAATCTCAAAATGACATTGAATCCTCTAAGAATGGATATATCATTTTTGAGATCAATTTGAAAGGTAAATTTACATGTAAAGAATTTGAAATCACGGGATAACTTAATGTTTAGATCTTATGCAATCAATTATTTAACTTTGCCTATCGGTCCTAATGACTATGATATGCAAGATACAAATGGGTTTATTGGATATATATAAATCAAGGAGATATATTTTATCTCTTAAATATGAATCCATGGATGTTTTTATTTACATTTATGATTCCTAAAATGCTTAATCACACATACATATTAACAATGCACATGGTCGAGTCTAAGGAGCTTAAAGTTTCACAACCTAAGTTGTTTACACATTCCTTCAATTCAAAAGTTGTGTAGTTTAAGTTTGAGGCTATGTATATGTATATGTTTATTTTTATGTTTATGCATATGCATATGTATATGTATATGTATATGTATATATGTATGTATGTATCTGTGTGTGTGTATATATATGTGTGTGTGTGTATGTCTATGTGTGTTTGTGTCTATATATATATATATATATATATATATATATATATATATATATATATATATATATATATATATATATATATATATATATATATATATATATATATATATATATATGTATGTATATATGTATGTATGTATGTATGTATGTATGTATGTATGTGTGTGTGTGTGTGTGTGTGTGTGTGTGTGTGTGTGTATGTATATATATATATATATATATATATATATATATATATATATATATATATATATATATGTATGTATGTATGTATATATATATATATATATACATACATACATATATATATATGTATATACATACATAATATATATATGTGTGTGTGTGTGTGTGTGTGTGTATGTATGTATATATATATATATATATATATATATATATATATATATATGTATACATATATATATATATATATATATGTATACATATATATATATATATATATATACATACATACATATATGTATGTATGTATGTATGTATGTATGTATGTATGTATGTATGTATGTATGTATGTATATATATATATACACACACACACACACACACACACACACATACATACACACACACACACACATATATACACACACATACATGTGTGTGTGTGTGTGTGTGTGTGTGTGTGAGAGAGAGAGAGAGAGAGAGAGAGAGAGATTTCCTCTATTTAATTAGGATTAATTTGATCTAAATAGTTATAGGTTACTGTATCCAAGTGACCTCATCTCTATTGCCTTAAAAGGTGATAGCTTGTTATCTAAGTAAAATGAGGTATAGTATAATATTTTATTTGGATTTGATATCCATTTAGCTAAATATCACCATTTCCTTGAATTTTTTGACATTCACTAAGAAATAGAGACAAATCTTCTTTATAGTGACCTTTATTACTAACATGAAATGTAATATGTTTAATCCATTTTTAAGCATTCTAAATTTCTTAAGAATTATCAATGAATTAAAAATAGTATACTAAAATATAAAATATTTTCATTTCTACCATTAAATAATTATGAATAAAAATATTTTCATAAACAAGTACAATAGATAAGAGATATAGAACACATGCATTTGATTAGTGAAGATTTTTTTCTTGATTTTTTCCATAGCATGATCATGAAAGATGATTTGGTGCCATGCTCCACTAGTCCACTCTCATGATGAGTGCTCATGATGAAAGACTAATAAGGAGATGTCACACAAGCTTACAAGAGATATAAAAAAATGGACTCAAGGTTTGGGTATGTGCACAATGTTGGGGGATAATTCTCTGGACATAACCCACTATGCACACACATTATAACATAATGTGTATGCAATATTGTTATAACGTGTACACATTATTGTTATAAAACGTATGTGTTATATTAAATTATATAAATGTGTACACATTATAGGAAAGCATGCATGTTCCTATAATTTAATATAATGCATACAAATTCTTTAAACTATAAAACAAAAAAACCCTCAACCTCTACCATTATTTCCTACTTTGTAATTGCTTTTTGGTGTTTCCCATTGACATTTTGGCTTGAAAGACTTAATTCTTCCCTCCATATTGTGTTTTGGCTTGGAAATCTTCATTTTTCCCTCCATTCTTAAGATTAACAATGCCATCATGAAGAAGAGTTATGTTTTTTTTATATTAAATCATTTTTTTGAATTTTTTATGAATGTGAATTGCATCTAGTTTGTTTTTTTTATTTTTCTCCAATAGGTCGACATGATCCACCTAACCCTCTACCTAATCCTTCACCTAACCCTCTACCTAATCCTCCACCCAACCATCCTAACCCTCTTAACCCTCTACCTAACCCTCCCCCTAACCCTCCTATAGTTCCCCTAGATCCTCCAAGTAGTCAAGAGGATATAGCTCATCACATAGTGGAGAAAAACATTGAAATTGAGTAGATAATTAGGATAATGAGGGATCCCACTTCTATGAATACCCATTTACCTACTTGGCCAATAACCTAGCTTTAGTATTAGGTCAAGTTGACTCTATAAAGAGTCAAATTGATATATGGAGATCATATAGGGATAGTTATAGGGAATACTATGCTGAAAAATTATCAACATCTAAGGTGAAGAACAAAAATATAACAAAAAATCAAATGTGTGCCTTATTTATCGACTCGACCACCAATTCCCCATTTCCCATAACAACCAAACATTTCCCAATCCACCGATGCCAACATGATTTGATTAAATCTAATTTTTGGGAGTGATGGTAGATGGGGTTTAACTATCACCCTTGTAATAACTATGAGGTCCCTTTGTACTTTTTTAGGAAACTCTATTATGAGTTTGTCCTTAATCAAATTCTAAACTACTTTGACTATGATGAGTATCAGGGTCAAGGGAAAGGCTCCATGTAGGATCAACTAGGTGCATGTCACACACCTAATAAGCCTATAAGGATCCCTACCCAAAAGCCACTTCATCTAGAGATTACCTCTGTGGTGATAGAGGTTATGGAGATAGACACTTTGTATGTTCTTAATGCACTTATTGATACACTTGTTCATCATACGAGTAGACTTCTAGAGATATATGCTCAAGATACTCTACCTAGTGGCCATACCAAACCCCACCTAGTGCCTTATTTATCGACCTGACCACCAATGCCCCATTTCTCATAATGACCAAACATTTCCCAATCCACTGATGCCAACATGATTTGATTAAATATAATTTTTGGGAGTGATGGCAGATGGTGTTTAACTATCACCATTTTAAAAACCATGAGGTCCCTTTGTAATTTTTAGGAAACTCTATTATAAGTTTGTCCTTAATCAAATTCTAAACTACTTTGACTATGGTGAGTTTCAGGGTCGAGGGAAAGGCTCCATGCAAGATCAACTAGGTGCATGTCAGACACCTAATAAGCCTATAAGGATCCCTACCCAAAAGCCACTTCATCTAGAGATTCCCTCTGTGGTGATAGAGGTCATGGATATAGGCACTTTGTATGTGCTTAATGCACTTATTGATACACTTGTTCATCATACGAGTAGACTTTTAGAGATAGATGCTCAAGATACTCTACCTAGTGGCCATACCAGACCCCACCCATGTAGATGGTGTGCTGATATATGCACTAGACCGTTATATGATGATGGTGTCACTTTAGGGGGCTTGAAGGATATGGTCTTGACTGGTGAGTTATTGACACACACATTTGGTGTGGATACATTGGGAGTCTCTACACACATGCAGGTTTCTTTTATATAAATTTAATGTTAAATTTTTAAGTTATATTTGAAAATTAAAAAGGTAAAAATTAATTCACTCATTTAAATTGAATAATATATATGTATTTTTTTGTGTTCTAAGAGGAGACGTTGCCTTTGACATCACAACTAGGTAGTGGGATAACCTAGTCTACTACATCTATTCATGTCAATACAACACCATATACATTTATAGAGTTAAAATTTTAAGTGAATCTTATATAATCTAGATGTGCATTCATACACCTTAATTTCATCCTTTATATATTTTGTGTAAGAAAATATTAAATACCTAATATAATTTTATTATACTTTTTATTGTTTGATGTATTAACATGGATTGGTGTAACTTGTTAGAAACCCATCTTCCATCTCAACTACGTTTTCAATAACCAAAATAGAAAGTTGAACATTTGTTTGATATCCCATTATATATAGTTCCCATATTAGGTCAATCACAACCAATAGGATTGGATGTGTGTGTGTGTGTGTGTGTGTGTATATATATATATATATATATAGAATTCATTTGATAAAAGTTGTTTGGTACAATATATTTCTTTTTCTTAATTGAGCATAGCGTGTCTTCATCAATATTCACACCACTCCTTTATTTTAAATACTGTCCTCATAACCAGGCAATTAATTCCTTGTTATCCTAATCACATATATCAGTTTAATCTCTATGATTGATATCCAAAATCATAATATCTAATAATTCAATTCCCATCTTGATTTCATCTAAGCATAATAATTTCATCTCTATCTATGGAGTTGTAAATTTAGATGTCATAGCCTCTTGATCCTATTATAACTAGTTAATTTCATTGGTTTGTTGGGATAGTGTCCATTAGATCATATTGGTTTGTTGGGAGAGCTTAGACAATGAACTATATCCTATATGTATATGGCATAGGAATTATGACCAAATACAAATAGCGGACCTCAACCCCATATAGATAGAAGGGGTTGAGTAGTTTATTACCACCACCTACTTAGGGGGCCCAAAGACCAACTATATCTAGTTTTGAGAGAGTTCCTATCTATATCCATGCAATTTCATCACTTTAGTGACATGACAAATCTATAAGACTATAACACCTTTCATCAGGAAAGTCACCCAAAATTTAATATTGAGTGTCGACAAGACTATAGCACCATTTACTGACATCAACCTACTTGTATTGTATATATATATACCTTCCATTACAAAAATTGAGGGAAATCTAAGGATAAATAATCAACCTAATGTAACTTATAGGGAAACCAAAATCATGCACTTGTAAATAAGACTGTCTACTCACTCTTATCTCTTCAATATTTAGTTCTATTTCCTATATGTTTCTTTAGATTTTGACAAGACCTATTTTATAAGGTTCTAGACATTCTTAAAAGTCTCAAGTATAGATGTACCCCATAAAATCAACCAATCACCCTAGGTGTCTTAACCTGATTAAAAACTTAAATTTACAAACTTCTCAACAAATACCTATACAAGTTATTTGTCTTATCATAATGATTGATTCTAAGGGCTTTTTTATCACACCGACACTCATAGGACTATCCTAAATTATACCTAGTCATTTCCTTAAGACAATTATGCCTAATGACCAAATAATTAGGTTAAAATATGAAATACAACTCAAAAAAGCTATACAAGCATCCAAACCAATGTATATAGGTATATATCAAAGTTGTTTCAACACTTAACTTGCATTCAATGACTCAATTTCATAAAATTCACTCAAAAATCCTCCCTCATTTTCTTGTCATTCTCCCTCATTAAATTGACATTTCTTGCCTTCAGTGTGGTGTTACAAGTCACATGTTGCACATATCCACTTGTCACATTCATGCTTCCTATGACCTCATTAGATTTTTTCATATCTTATAAAAGACTAAGTATGTTATCAACTTTTTTAATCAATGAATTTCCAAAGTTATTAATTATTAGGTTATTTTTTCATCTGATGACTAGGGTGGACACTCCTCCATCATTGTGATTCAATACAAACTTAGGCATTGTTGCTATAATGTCATCTACATAGGCACTCACTGAGGTATGTATATTCACTTGTAATTTTGAATTATAATCTAGTACTTTTATTTTAATAATTTTACTATATACTTTGGCAAATATAACTTATATGCATGAATGTATTATGTATATAGGGTTATCATATGACATTTTATAGTCTAATTCATATGACTATTATGATATCTCCTCATGTTTATTCATCATTTGACATGCTTGTTCATATAACTAAACTTGGCACTAACCCAGTTGAGTGTCAACAACAAATTGAGGAGGACCATGAGATTGTTATAAGTGCATTTTAAAATGATTTTTTTATTATAGTTTAAAACATGGGTTTCTTAACTTGGTTTCATGTATACTTGTTAATTTTATTATAAATTTTATATTTGAATAGGTTAAGCTATAAGTGAACTATAAATTTAGTACCCATAGTCAAACCTTGGAGTAATCCAAGGCATTACGGATATCTCCATCTACAAGCAGGGCATACCAAGGAGAGTATTCTTTGAAGAAGACAAAGAGAGGGAGACTATTTGATGACTAGGATGTTGTAGATGATGTACTTTTTGTATTCCTATATAGTAATGTATGATATTTTGGCATTGTACATGTGTATATGATGTATTCACTTGACATTAGGTACTATGTTGTTAGACATGATGTAATTTTGTGTATGCCTATATGACAATGCATGTATTATTTACATTGTATGCCTATATATGACATTCATACATGCCATTCTTACTTTGTACATGAATATTTAAAAAACTCAATAAAGTAAATCTTGTTTGAATCACTTGTCTTTAGAGTATTATAAATGATTGGTGTCAAAGTATTCTTAAGGATTGCAAATGTTATCAAATTGAGAATAACTTGTTAGGATAATGTTACAAATCAGACCCTTATAAGAAATTAATAATATTAGTGATTGTATTTGAACTATGTTTGTATATTGATGTATAGATATGGAGGAGAAGTATATAAAAAACATCATTAGCTAATTTTAAACCCAACTAATGACATTCACATGCTATGGTTTGATTTGAATCTTCTTTCCCAAGCTAGCTCCTCTTTTGACTCTTTGGACTTAATTTAGCTTCTTACACCTAGTAATTATTCCTTGTACTCTTAGTATAACCTCTTTTATGCCATTTACCTCTGTCCATACCTCCTTTACCTCATTCCATTCATGTCTCATTCACAAATTTCCTCTCAATCTCTTTCTAGTTTCTTCCTAGGCACCTTCTTTGGGTCTCAAGGACCAAATCTTGGTTTATGTTTCGATATTTCAACCTATTGTCACAAATGGTCTCACATGATCATAACATACCTAGTATAATCCCCTTAAATTACTCAAAGAATAACATACTCAATTTCCACACCTTATAGACAGAATGCTCTCTCAAGGCTTGCGGCTTTTTTTTACTATATTTTACATTGTATGGAAATGTTATGATTGCTCAAAATATTATAATGGAATTTAAAGGTGCGCTCTATTCTTTTTCATGTCTATGTCTAATTTCATAACCCAACTCCAACTCTAACTATCACTTCTTTCATTATCCTACCCTCATTTAGGCCTAATTATCCCTATTTCAAACCCTTAATCCTATCATCCATACACATCCATATAATATCAGGTTAAAACATTTTTATTCACCTTTTACATGTATATTGGATCCATATTACAAAGTTTCATTCAATTCCCATGGTTAAATATCTTGAAAATGCCCAAAGCTTACTAATCTAAGGTTTCTTGTGCCCTGTAAATACTCTCCAAAGGAAAAATTTGACCTTCCCACTGATCTTATTTTTTTTAAACATACTCATGACATCTAAAACATCTCATAACACCTTTCTAATGATAAAAAATCCAACTTTTCCTTTATGCCTTTGATATTGGCTATGGGGATTGCATGAAGTTTAGAGTGTTAGCACTCCCAAAATTATGCCTGGATAAATAGTCACCATTGTGAGACATGGAGGGGACTGTTACAAAATAGTGAGTACTTAAATTGTCATATGACCTTGTTAATATCATATATGTTTATATTATGTCATTAATACCAATTTTATAGATTTTAAAGTCATTTTTATATGTACTTTTATTATAGACCTTTTTTACCAAAATTTACCTTGAGCTACCTGCATGCTTCCTTCATGCCAAAACTTGTCTTTCTTCAAAATTTTGCATGAAAACCTAGAATTTTATCACTTATATATGACAATATAGGTTTATAACATCATATTATATATTTTTAAGATCTATCCAAGGCCTAAACTACTAATGGCATCTAGAACTAACAAAACTTCTAGAAATCTCTAATCGTTGCTTTCTTAACTATAAGAGAGCTATGTCAAAACATGAGGCAATTTAACTCTTTATAGGAGATTTATGATGAAATTTTATTTCCTTTTATGTCATTCATACCATTTTTACCAAATTTTGTGCTTTGACTCAACATGTGGATGCCCCAAACTGACCAATTTCTCCAAAGTAGGCTCCAATGTTGATCATGATTTGACATAGGGTTGACTGTACTAAAATAATGAATATTTTACATTATCAAAAAACCATAAAAATATATTTAATGTTTATATTAGGTCATTATTGTCATCTCCAAAAAAATTTGTGATTAGATCTAGCATATTTTGGCTTGTAGGCCCAATTTGCCAAAAGCTAATGACACATTTCTTCTTGGTCAAATTTCACAAATGAGTCATAATTTTATTTTGACTTTATTTGTGATTCATATAATTGAGGATAATTTTATAAATATTCATTATAACTAGTTTCAATTTACTTGATGACTTGATGCTTGTAGTCTCTTCACTAGTTTTGACAAGGCACAACCCCTTGGGTTCTAAGGACCAAATCTCACTTTAGGTTTCAAGAGTATAATAATAATTCTTGAATGATCTCAAATGGTCAAAAAATTCCTGCCAAAAACTATTTAAAGTGTCCAAACCTACTTCACCTTCAACACTTCTCCTAGGGTGTTCACTATCCTTCACACTATGTAGCCCATTAGGTCTCCAAGACTATTCTTTGGTTTAAGCTATTAAGAATCAAATTCATTACATTGATGGTCTTAAGTGATCATTACACACTTGGTTAAAACCTTTTCAAGTGATAAAACACTCTATTTCATTCCTACTATACCTCAAAGTCACAATACTCTGTCTAGGCTTGTAGTTCTATTTTCACTATTTTTCCCTTAATTTGATTAACCTGTGTCTTTTCTTCAAGATGTAAGAATAGTTTAGGTCACCCTCTATCACCCTTAAACTCCTCAAAAAGTTAAAACACCTGACCCTTCTCTTGGTTATCACTTGATTTGATATAAACCCCCAAACTAGGCCTAATTAAGCCTATTCTAACCAAAAGTTCTATATCTTGAATGAGTAGTCACCTATCAAGGTTCAACTCACTCTAAAATCTCCACTCTCCTTTTGGAATAAATCTTGTCTCTCTCTCTCTCAATGCACCTTCTAGGCTTGTTTAGGCCTATTATCATCTACCTTATCTATATACACTCATATTCAAATACAATAGCTTCCAACCTCCTAGTATCCTCAAACATGCCAACTAACCTTCATTGAAAGCCCCAAGTCTTCCTTTTACCTATTTCCCTCTTTTGCCCAAGTAGGACTATAAGGCCACGTAAGCCTAGTTCATGTTCTTAATGATTACTTTTTCCCGTGTGACCTTATTTCTCACTCTTGACCTGACTCTCACACTTATAATACTTATTTAAATATTAAACAACTATTATCACAAGCTTAGACATCCACTCTTCTAAATTATCCACTTACTACCCCTTTTTGGCTTCAAAGACTAGACCTAACAACTACACTCTATTATAAACTTATCCCACTAGGGTTTTAGGTTTTTCTAGGTTTGACGTTTGGCCATATATCCTCCCATTAACTTTCCCCAACCTCTAAACCACATTCAACAATTGAAGTACGGAAGCCATACATTTATTTATCATAATTGTCATTGCATTATGTTAAATTTATGTGTTGTGTGCAAAGAGGGTTTATGGGTACATGTTCAGTGGATTGGAATAATTGATCCATCTTTCTAATCAACCTAATTTGTCTAATTAAGGTCATGACAACTATATTTTATGTCTAACTCCACAAACAATCCCCTCCTTTTCATTTTTTAAATTTATTACAACATTTCAAAGGCTCAAATCCTCACCAAAAGTTTTGTCATAATATCCTCTACCTCCAACTAGCAAATTTTCCTCCAATACTATTAGGTACAAATATACCATTTTAAACATCTATAAATATTCAAATTAAACATGTTACAATTACTACGACACCCAATTCCACCCACAGGTTCATTTTCACTATTGTTATGGAGCATGAAAACACTAACAACAAATATTGTCAAAGTTGAAGCTACAGTCTAATAACGCAATTTTTAGTGCTTGTTAGATAAAAATTGGAATTTACAACATGTTTATATGGGTGTATAACATCTATGTCTAGGTTCTTGGCCTCTTATCTATCCTGGATGACAAATTGACCACCCATTCTAGGCTCAAGAATGCCCTTCCCAATACAAGAAATATGTTGACTTTTAGCCTAACTTTAGGAATGCATAAAACCCAAACTGTAAGTCATATGGAGGAACCATAATATAAATATTATGCATGGGAAGTACCTCTAATTTCACCCCAAATCTATCCTAAATCACCTCTAAGAGAAAACTATAGTATAAGTCATAATAAAGGATCCTCAAATGCAACTTTTTGGTAGTGAAGAGACAATTTCTTGACCTCCAACTAGAAACATTTCCTTCATGATAGGAAGGTATAAATTCACCACTTTTCGCACACACACACACAAAAATATATGAAAATTAATCATGTTCCAATAATTTTGAAACCCACTTCCACTTGTAAGTACATTTTCACTACTATTTCAAAGCATGAAAACACTAACAACAAATGTTGTCAAAGTTGAAGCTACGGTCTGCGAACTCAATTTTTGAGAACTATTGGATAAAAAATGGCACTAAAAACATGTCAAAATGGGTGTACAACATATATTACTAGGTTCTTGGCCTCTCACATATCTTGAAAGACAAACCCAACACCCATTTTGGGCTCAAGAATAATACCCTTCCCAATATAAGAAAGATGTTGATTTTAAACCTAACTTCAGGCATGCATAAAACCAAAGATATATATCATATGGAGGAATTATAAGATCCCTTGTGTACATAGTAAAGTAATTTAATTACACTTTGAATCTATTTTTAATCAATTCTAAGAGTAATCCATGGAAGAAGTTGTAGTAAAGGGTCCTAAAATACAACTTTTTGGCAGTGAAGAGATAACTTCTTGACCTATAACTAGAAACTTTGCCTATAGGACCCGCAAGTGAAAATACACCACTTTTAGAACATCTATATAGGTAAATTACATGTGTTCCAATAATCATGACACCCACTTCCACCTGCAAGTGTATTTTCACTACTATTCTGGAGCACAAAAACATTGGCAATAAATGTGATTGGAAGCTACAAGGAGAAATAAACTTGTCATGAGCAATTGTTCAGGTGTGAAAAAATGCCAAATACTTTTATTAGGCTTATATTAGTTTCAATAATATGAAATTATTTACTAAATATGCCAACCAAATGAAGGTGGAAGCTGATTTGGCACTACTAACCTACATAAAAATCTTAGTAAGTGATTAAAAATGAAATTTATGCATGTACTACCTACAAAATCAAAAACATTGGGTAAAATTGATTACATCTACATTTTAAAAGTCAACATACATGTGCATTTCAATCCAATTAACTACTTTTATCTTCTCTAATCTTGATTGTATCAATAATAGCTTCATGATTTGACTCACAAACTTTCCATAGCTTCTTTTTTCTTGGCCTCCCATGATATTTTTACAATTAAATATTCACTACAAGAACCAAATTTGAATAGTGTAGAATCTTCCTGTGAGTTTCAAAGTCTTTAAAAAACTATACATTTGAATTCTTTATAGGATATCATCTAATCCAAGTTCCATTGACTACGACAGACCTAGTGGGATAATCAATGTTTTCTCCATCTATGATCAGGGAAGTCAATTTTTTCTTTCCATTTACACACTGACATAAGTAGTAATTTGTTCCCTCTTCATTATCCTCATCTTTAATAGCTATAAAAATATTACCTATATCATAAAAAAAAAATTAATGACATTATGAAGATATATTATGAGAATAAATAGTACATATAGATTAATCTTCTACCTTGTTGTACTAGATCAGATATATGGTAAAAGTCATGTGAGGATGTCATGTCAGTAAGTTGTAATGCTGGTGGAACCTGATATGTGCTAATTAGAATTAGAGGTTTAGAACTCTAGTCATCCACCCACTATTGTGACTCACACTCATTCCAAACAATGTCCATGAATGCAGAATAAAATCATGCCAAGTGTTATGTATTAATAATCCAAAAACTTGCATTTGAGTTACAAAATAAGTGGAGCTCGCTTGAATCTATTAGAGTCATACAACCCACATAGTTGGCTAAGTCTTTTTCCTCCATTAACCAAAAATGCCTATGAATAGTATAATTTACTTGAGCACCATGGCATATCTTCTCATTATACCAGTCAACCACAATTTTTACATCAATTAAATTCAAAAAATTGTCATATTTTAACTCCTCCCTTACAATGGCTCCTTTTACACATGATCTAGCACCATCATGCTCCCCTTTTCTATGGTCAACCTTAGTAAAACTCCAAAAATGTTCTACACTAGTGGTAATGTCAATCCTAATCAACCAATAAAACATCCATGCATTCATGAATTATGATGTGTAATTGTCTAACCAAATGTAATGTTGTTTAGAAATAATGTTCCTCTGAGTCAACTGTCCATATAACTTGCCAAACAACCTTGCACATACTCTATACAATGTGATCGGTCATCACTAATATATAAATGGTAATCCCTTAATATTTTTTGATCTTCCTTTGTAATATCAAGTACATGCATAATTTATATAAACATGAATATGGAAATTTATGTTGAGTTTAAATACTACAATTGAACTTCCATTTATGGTTTGAATATGTAATTTTCAGTAAAATTGACTACTAAAACAATAGAATCAAGTGGGAATTTGTCCTTGATTATCTTGAAATGTTCATCCAACCATTTAGCCCTATATATGTGTCTTTCATACTCATAAATAATTTTCTCCATGAATTTGACCATAAATTCTAATATAGGTATCTCTTTCATAACAAGCTCACACCTTTTAGATTTTTTGTCATCTTTTACATGATAAGTCATAGATTTGTATTTTCTCAAACCAACTAATTCATGTCCAATTGAACTTAGACACTCATCATTGATACATTTTTTCAATTTTGGCAATCCATCACAAATTTTTCAATTTCCATCCAAACATGCTTTCTTATAAAAGAACTATCCATTTGGTCTTTCACAAAATATATTTGAAATAAATTTCCTGGCTTATTCTAGCAGAAATTCTATGCCACACTCATATAAAATGTTAGTATTATTCAAAATACAATTAATATGGTAAAAAATATCATAGTACATTGAAAATCCAACATGTTTCCTACAACAAGAAGTGGTGCGTGTGTGATTTATTTTTACATAAAAAGGTTTGGCCATCTCAAAAAGTCTCTGACTAATAGTAATTTGTGGATGTTTTTCAAAAACTTAGAGTACAATTATGTTTGATTCATATCTAATAAATGTTTTGTATGTGGTTCATAATTAAAAAAAACTAACTCTTCTTTTCACTACATCTCTTGCATTGAGCAAAACTCTTGTATTATCTTTCCAAAATTATGCAAATAAATCTTTCAAAACATTGGCTATAGGTTTGTCCTTTCATGGAAATCTACCATAGAATGCCTAGAGCTATTTCATATTAGGTTTATTAGTTCTTTCATGTCTTGCAATTGATTTCATTAATATTTTTCTATTTATATCAAGTGTTTGACTTGTTTGTGAAATTAATCATTTTTTCCATGTTTCAACACTTAATGTACAAGTTATCATTATACATCGGGTAGCATTACAATCTTTGTTATATGATTTTAGGCCTACAATATGATATGCATCATGTAGATTTTCAATAATTTAATCATTTTATTTATCCATGTTAGATGTTCTTAGTCTTAATGTGTACATTATAGGTCTCATCTTAAGTAATTTCATCACGGAAACAAATAATTTAAATATTTGATTCTAATACTCCAATCTATGAAAGAAACTCTCCCAAATTTCTTAAGCCAATCTTCTTGAATGGTGGTCAGACATTTTTTTATGTATTGGTTTCAAAATATTTTCTTCAACTTCAATTAAGTAATTATCTTTTCTATGCAAAATTATTTGGAGGTGTTGTTATTCGTGGAATCCATTTAGAGGGTGTTTCAAAATCATTATATGTTTCCATGATTTTTTTTTTCATTGTTTGCTTCTTCATTATATGTTTCCATGAAATTTTATTCATTATTAATTTTATCATTATTTGATTTCATTAAAATTTCTTCATTGTTTGTGGGTAAAGTATCATGCATAGGCTCTTAATCAACATAATAAAAAACTTTAAACTTTGAATGTGAATTTCCAACATTATCTAATTTCCTATTGTCAATTTTACCATAATTCAATTTATTATTGTGAATTTCATCATAATTCAATTCATTATTATAAATTTCATTTTTATTTAATTGATTAGAAATTGCCTCATAATCTAAGGCATTTAGCTCATCAGGGTTAGTGTTTATACCTTATCTGGAATGAATTACTTTCATTCATACCTTATTTTTTCTCTCAACTCTTCTAATTGCTCTAATGTTTTGTTCTTCAACTTATTCCTCCTACCTGAACATGAATCGGAACCCATTTGACAAAAGAAACAAAGAAAGTACTTCAAATATGGGGTCCAAAAAAAACTACAACCAAGAAATTATGTAGAGTACACAAAGAATGCCTTTGGGGACAACAATCCTGATTAGGGATAAAAATAGACATTAAAAAGTGAGTTTTTGTTTTTACTTTAAGGAATGTGTATGCATTCCTTAAAGTATAGGTATATACTATACAAAAAAGCAAAAACACTCATATTCAAGCATTCTTTCCACTATAATACTATAATATGATGCAATAACACTCAATAAGACTATTATATGATGCAAAAATCCCTAATATGATGCAATAAGACTATTAGATGTTACAATAATGCTATCATATCATGCAATAAGGCTCAATATGATGCAAAAATACTATCATATGATGTAATAAGACTATCATGTGATGTAATAAGACTATCATGAGATGAAATAATACTATCATACGATGTAATAAATCTATAATATGATGCAATTAGGATATCATACGATGCAATAAGGCTCAATATAATGTAATTAGGCTATCATATGTTGCAATAAGGCTCAATATGATGCATAAATCCACAATATGATGCATAAATCTCCAATACATGATGTAATAAGAATCTTGATAAGGATATGAAGCAATAAGACTAATTAATGATGCAATAAGGCTTAATATATAAGATGAAATGAGCTAATTTTGCCTAAAATCCAATCATACGTCTTTATAAAACTAGGTGAATACCAGGTTCACAAATTGACACTAATCACATTCATGAATTTATGAATTTGAGATGAAATCAAGGAACTTAGGGGTTAGGTTTGTAATAAAATTAGGATTTAGGGTTAGGAGTTTAGTGTAACAGATTTATACATGTGTCTATGCCATGAAATTAGGGTTTAGGGGAATTACACATGTTCAAGTGACAAAATTAGGGTTTATGATTAACATGTCATGAAACTCAACCTAATTTATCCCTTTTAATCATATCATAGACTCCAATTTAGGTTTAATGGCTTGAAATTGGCCACATTTACATTCATATTTGCATTTTTTATTAAATTGTGGTCAGTTAAGTCATACATGTTGGATCTAGATTATACAATCGATTGGGCCATAAATTTGGTTTATGGGCTCAAATTTTCTCAAATCATGTTCCTAATTTACCTAATTGACTAATTGGTTCAATTCACGATAGATAGAATCATACTTAATTTTTTCCCAAATTATATACCATGATCTTATAGTTATGTCAAGAAGGGGTTCAAATTGGCTTCTCATGCCTCCTTGATTGAATTTCCCCTATAATTGAACCTTTTTGTACCACACATTTACCTCATACACCTGAAAGTGTTAAATCTATTATAAATACATCAAATCTTGGAAGTTTTAGAGTTGGCAATGCCCCAGGAGGCCAAATATAATTACATATCACCACGTGTACCTCGTACATGCTCAAAAGTGTCAACACTATTAGAGGTGTCAAGTCTTAGAAGCATTAAATAGCTCTATTATATCCATATGAGGCCTAACCCAATTAGATACATGCACGTGTGTATATTATACACATATATATTTGTGTTAGAGATCTAACTATCACTTGTCCTAGAAGCATCATATTTGTTAGAGCTTTAGGATGCCTAATCCATTCAAAGATTTCCACATGTGTAGGTCTAGTACACCTAGAGAAGTGTTAGAGTTATTAGATATGAACATGTTTGATTCTTAGATATGTCCCATCACTGATCCAACCAATCCAAATAAGGCCTATTCATAAATTTATCATGCATACATAAAATCTAATAAATTTTAATGATTGACATCGATCTAATCAACTCATGTCTAGTAAATAATTCACATGATGCAAGTCTCTGGGGTGCCATTACTGTACAAAAAGTGTCATGTAGATCCCTTTAAGGTCCCATCTAAATTGAGAAAGCACTGAATGTTATCAGTTTTATACATGCATGTATTTAAAGTATTTATATCCCTCTACCTTGAATTACATCTAGATCGCAAAACTTAAATTAATATTAAGTCCTACACATAGGAGAGAACGTAATTTAGTAATGGATGAGCCTGAACCTCAAATTCCAAGCTAGAGAAAGAATTTTGAGACATGTACTACTTTCTTGAAGTACACATCATAATTTTTAAGCTCATTGCAATGAAATATGACCAAGATGATTGAAGATATATGTAAAAAATATATTTAATATTGAAACCTTCAATGAGGGGGTGCACACTAGTACTTAATTATGATCAACCATCTCTATGAGGTGAATAATTCATCATCCACATGAACAATTATTGTGTCTCTCTACTCAGCATCATCCTTGAGGGAAAGTAGGTCTCAGATTTAGGGGACATTGTCACGGGTTTAATGTATCTTGAATAAGTTCAATAGAGTTTGAGCTAGGGTAACTTATACATATGTCATACTTGGTCAATTCTAGGTCTACTCCATCCCTTAATGGTTTTGAAAAAATTACATGGTGTATTTAGATATTTTATAAGCTATACATTCATCACTACAAGCATGGAATCTTAAAACTACATCTTAAAACCAAAATATTTAATAATTTAACATATACATACATTGTAGGTCCATTATCCTACTTCCGTATCTTACCATCCCAATTACATAGTAAGGTATATAATTCTATAGTATTGATAAGCACCAAGTGTTGTCTAGCTTATTTTTGAGGTAGAAATTGATAAACACTCTTTAGATGACATGGGAATGGATGAAGTGGTTGATGGTTGTCCCATGTGTGATGGAGGGGTGGATTAAGGAGGTACATGAAATGGAGGATTAACCATATTTTCACAAGAGATCTTAATTTTAGGTAAGATTTGAATAATGTATTTGACTACATTATGGGAATCAAACTTGAATAATTTTAACAATAGAAGACTCTTGTTAGACATTCAATTGAGACCTCAAAATGCACCTATTGAATTGGATGCACTAAGTGACTTGGAAGAAACTTAAGGGATTTTATTCAACACATTTTAGGAATGTTTTTAGGATAATCCAAGGCATGATTCATAGGTATTGGGATCCATTAGATAGCTTTCTTGAAATATATGTACTATTACACCAAGGGCTCAATTCATATTTTTACTTACACAAGAGTATCTATACTATATAGTCTAATTTAAAATGTTTTCCACTTAAAAAAATTATTTCAAAATTTATAAATAAAGGGGTCTAGTCAAAGATATCAAAGAAATAACAAAAGGGTAAGATAGGATTTTAGGTAAGTAGGATAATATCAGTAAGAAACACAAAACTTAAGGGCAAGTAGGATTTTAAGCAAGTAAAATGGTAAGGTATATCCTTGCCCTAATAGGGGAAAGATCCCAATAGTTGTGTAGGTTTCAGTTGTCAAACAAGGCTTTTATTAACATGTGTTATATTGATGAAACATATTGGTGTATACAAATATTAAAGTGCACCAGAAGCTGAACATGTAATATCTAATACTTGTTCAACATTTATTCTATAAAATTAAAAGTAACCAATCACATCTTGACAAGTAAGAGTCAAGTATTGATACTCTAATGCACAATGATTGGTACACTAAAGGTTAAGTTTTGATCATAGGTTTAAAGCATACATTTTATAACCTCTCATGATAAAATCAGTTATATTGTCAAATGTGTAATGTGTTAGACCTTGAAACCTTAGTTATAAGTATTTAAGATGACATATTGAAATTGGTAAAAATTTTGAAGTCTAATGTGATGTTATGGCACCTTAATTCATTGTCCAAAGCTAATAGGACCTTTCCCCTATAATAAACATGAAATTTAACATTTCCCATATAAGGATGCATGGCTAATGGGACCTTTCCCCATAACAAACATGAAATTTTTTTATTTCATTTTATGTCAAATAAATGCATGCACATTATATAACACATACACGTTCTTAATTGCATTATTTAACGTGTACATGTTATTTCAATTTGAATTTAAAACCAATCCTTTAGGCTTGAAAATGGTTTGGATTTATGAGCCAAAGGATTGGGACTATGCATCTACAACCGATACTGAGAGTTTAAGGAAAAACCAATAAATTTTAAATTCAATCACCAAATACGCTATGGATTTCAACATCAAAATTCAAAAAATTATTACTGTTATGACGAGTACATTGTCCTCTTTCTAAATGTATTATTTTTATAATTTTTAAGCTATTTTAAGGGTTCGAACTATATTTCTTTCTTAAACCACCTTTTTTATGCCACGACATTCCTCACCCATACATGCCTATTCATTTTTATCTCATTTACTTTTCATTGACCAAAATTCAAAACAAATTATATGATAACAAACTAGGCCTAATTCTACACACATTCAAAAAAATCATTTTTTTTGAGGTAGTTAGGGTGGGTTACACAGATGGATATCCATTTTTTATCAGTTTTTAGGATATACTTAATTTAAAAATTAATTAAAAAAATCATAAAAAAAATATAAAAAAAATAATAACACACTAGAAGATATAATCTAAATATTCACCAAAGGGTTTCTAACAATATTTAATGATGCTCAAAAAATGGTGGGTCACACAGAATGGTAAAATTCAAATTTTATTAACAAAAAAGGATGTCCTCTTCAAATTTTAGATGTTTGACCTATTTATACATAACCATTTTCTTTTTAAATAGTTTTTTGGAAACTAGACTCGAAATGATACAATTCATGTTTAAATACCATCTTCAAATTTTGAGTATAGCCATCTCTAATCATCTATAGAAGTTCATATTTCTAAAATTTTAGAAAAATCATGTCCATGGGTAGACCCTTTTTGTCCCTCAATTTGGTGCACTTACCCACTTAAAATCACAAAGAGAAATATGAAATAAAACTAAAAAGGTAGTTGTGAAATAAATTAGCAAAGAGATTCACAAATGATATGAAGTCGTAATAGTAATTTTAAAGGCTAGAATAATGTCATATTAAAATGTGGTTCTCAAACCCACATTTTCTTGAGATCCAATCATTTTCACATGGCATGTAATCACATGTTTAGTAATAAACAACTTATATAAGGTGGAGTCAAAAAATCCCTGGCAGAGTAAAAATCCCTAAAACACCAGCCCTAGAACTTAACCACCTTTCTCAACACCCTAGTGGAGTCCTCTTAGCTACATAGTGATGTAGTATTCATTTTAGTGGATGCAAATTTACTTTCAGACATAAATATTTATTCTTATCATTCTTTTACCCCACCTAAATAAATAAAAAGAATGTAAAACATAATTCATAGAGAAGACTAATGTGAAAATAAATAAGACATTCTAGACATTGTCATAAAATACAAATATCCACATATAGAAATTATCATAAATTAAGAAAATATCCACATATCATTAAAAAAAAACACATTTTTCAACAAAAGGGAAAAGTAATGAAATTGACACATCCAAAACCAATGGAAATTTCAATAATAAAATAATATTCTCAAATCATTAAATAAATCCACATCCTTCAAAAAATGAAAAAAGGATTATAAAAATAGTAATAAAATTTACCTTAATAGGGTTCTGATATTTCCCTATCGCTCATATAGTTTATCCTATGAATTCATTATCTTCCAATTTCCTTATTTCATAACCAAAGTTCTCATTCCATTTTTGAGAATCCAAAAAACTCAACCCAACTAAACCTCTCTTATAAAATCTAACCATCTAAACAATAACAACCAACTAAACCCCTTCTTCCATAAGCTACTTTCTATATATGTCCTTTCTTTCTTAGTAGAGATTCAGTGGAAATTAATTATTTGAATAACTTCATGTCATTTGGTCAAGTCACATTGAATTTGGTAATGGTGATCCCCATGTTAATCTGACTCAAGTATTTCTTTTGGATTCTTTATTATTTGTTCCATATTTATTTTTGGTAAACTATATGGTCTAATGTCTTACTTTTTTTAATCTCTTATTTTTATCTATAAGTAGTCTTTTTGTAAATTAAAGAAGGTTTCTAACCACCATGATATAATTTAACTTGAAATATGACCTCTATATTCCTTTTTCAATATTGTATCTAATAATAGTTGAGTTTTATCCTCCATGGCTACCATTTTATTAATGTTTTGCTCATTTTTATGTTGTGTTGCCTTCTTTCACATTATTGGGTTGCTATGTATTTATCCATTATGGTTCACTCAATGATATTTCCTAATTATCATATGGATGGACATCCATTTTATTTTGTATATAATTTATCAGGCCATTTTTACTTCACATTTATACCTTGATGTCCATGAAGCATATTTATATTTCCCCATGGTCATGTAATGAATAATCCACATTAAATCATGATGTGTTCATTTTTATTTAGAATGTCCAATCATAATATTCCAAGTATCCATAAGATCAAAGTTATATATATAACACAGTTGTATACAAGGTGACTGCCATCACTAATCCCACTACCAGGGTCTATTTATCATTATGATTTTTCTCTTTTGTACCTCCCTCTCTTGCCACATCCACTCCAATAGCACCCTGATGGATGGTTGTGGAGGTTATCCCTTCAAGTGGCTTAGTCTTATTTATCAAGTATTATACTATGTTATCAATTACTTTTGTGGATATGCTTATTATGTTCTTATTCTTGTACTATATTGTTGTTAATCTAATCATAATGTTTAAATTTATATCCATTGGTGTGAACTATCTTTATCTAAGTAATTTTATTATAAGTGGTATTATAGATATGATTTGGAAAAGTTGTGCGATACAATTTGTATTTCTATATCTAGTGTCTGTGAGATGAAGAGTTGAAAAACTATAACTCGTGATTTGGGAATAAATTATTTTTCCATCAAAAAAGTATTGCTTAAGGTTTTTTTTAATTCTAGAAAAAAAAATGCACCCTTGTCTAAATTAGCAGTAACTAGATTCATCTCAGTAAGAAAATCACAATGGCATAATCTTATAATACACTTTTTTCAGCCCCATAAACCTCCACCCTAAATGAGTTCATGCATGGCCATTCCAAACACTCAATCATGTGGAAAATGGAAAGCCACTCCATGAAAAACACTTAGGAAAGAGGACATGGATTCCAACACTTATGAATCATGGGTTTATGGGTTGGTTACCTAAGTCCTCATATATGTGTAATACATGGTGAAAAAAGAATATCTAGATGTGGTCCAAGGGTACATGGATGTAATGAAGTGATAATTGATCACCGTGAGTGGGACATTGGTAAATAACTTGGTTCATTTTCTATAAATTCCATCATCAAATAATTATCCACCAAACCACGTGGGTTCTCCCAACCCAAAAAATTAGAATTCAAATACTAGTTCAAGAAAATGCTATCAAAAGTGGAAGTGTGCAATTTTGATGGTAAGGATCTAGTCACCTAGATTAGTCAAATGGAATATTTATTTGATCTACATCAAACCCCATGTTTAGATAATGTGGTAAATATATTTATTTGGAACCAAAGAAATTCATTTGGTATAGATGGCTATGTACTCAAAATAAAAAGAAGGGCCTCTATATTACCTAGTTAATTTTTATTGATGAGTTACAAGTGCACTACCATAATAGTGTTATATAAAAATATTGTATCCATCTATTAATATTGAGATAATTAGTAACTATCAAGGATTATATTCAACAAATCTATATCATGTATGTACGTATGGATGACATTATAGATTAAAACTAGAACAACATATTCTTATGATGGCTTAAGAATAACATCCAACTTGATGTTCAAATTTTTAATCCAAGTTAAATATCAAAGTCCATTGTATTCATACATAGGGTAGAGGAAATATTTTTGGTCAAGTGGAGGGATTTCACTACCACTAGAGAGTGCATTACTTTGGCCACATGCATTCCCTCAATGTACCATATTGACTCCTCAACATATCAAAAATAAACAAGAAAAAGGTTTATGTTTCAACTAGGATGGAAATTAAAAAAAAAGACATAAATGTGTTGATAATAAATTATTCTAAATTTAAGGGACTACTTATGATGAAGTATCATGTGAGGGGGATTAGGAGATAGAGGATATATTAGAAGATTCCCAACTGATTATTTCATTCCATGCACTTTCAGGTATTAACACTCCACAAACCTTTGAGGTTGTTGGTTTCCTCCAAAAACAAAATGTTAAGAGTACTGATTGACTCAGGGAAAACACATAGATTTTTCAAAAATAAGTTAGAAAAGTGCTTGAATTGTTTTGTTTATATAACTTTAGAATTTCAGGGTATGATTATAGATGGTGGTAAAGGGAGTTTTTTAGTGAAATACCATAATATCAAAAATTCCATAACATATTGCAAGATAAAATATTCTATATTTTTTTTCTTATGGGCGAGGTTGACATAGTTTTGGGATTTCAATGACTCACAACCTTGAACATGATAGAGATTAATTACTAAAAATTATTCATGTATTTTCATTCTAAAGAAAGGAAATTTGAACTAGAATTATGTTATGAAAATAACTTAGTGCTTATATGTTTGAGATATATGTTTATATAAAATAATTATATTGTTATGATAAAATAATGTAAATGAATTGTAACTCACATACATATTAAACATAGGTGTGTGTGAAATAATAGAGGAGAAGTTATTATAAGAGAGATTTAAGGGATTATACAGATAAACCTTATCTCCTAATTTTTAGGAAATCAAAAAGATATATAATGTAATCATTTGCATGAACAACATATCTAGTTTGAATTTAATGCAGTGCCTTGAAATGAATATCAAAAAGTAGAATATTATTGTGTTTATAATGTAATTCAAATGATTAAATTTTATTTTATTTATATATAACCAAAATAATATTTGGTATCAGAGCATGTTAACCATGAGGGTCTGGTGGAATGAAGCCGTATGCTCATGTGATAAAGTGTAAAAAATTAAGTCACATAACAAGTTCTAAATCATTACCTTTCAAACCATATGGCCTATCAGTTTGAACATCCATCAACAAACTATATCAATCTTTCTATGATCATATGGTATGAACAACTCATGTTTCTCCATGGTATATATCAAACCCCACTCAGTCTTCCATTTCATTCTTGTGTCCATATGCTATTGCATGCATATATCTTGTCCAATTGAAAACATTGATAAAATCTTAATTAGATACATTTATAAAGGTAGACACATAGCTTTTCCATTAGGTTTAGTTACATTTCATAGCCATTGGTTTCTAATTTACTTTATATATTTTGTTTATTATAAGCTTTAAGTTGTGTTTAGTTTTATCGAGAGTATCTAATAGCTTAAATATTTATGGCCATTACCATTAATCATAAAAATCAAGTTAATATTTAAGTTACATGTCAAAGTCAAAACTTACAAGGTTAAATCCATTTTAGGTTTATTAAAAAAAAAGTTTTGAGGTTTTTAGTATAATAGTGTTGTTTAGACTATATTATTTAGGTGTATAATTTATATGTAAAAGATATTTAGTTGTATGTCATTATATTGTTTAGGTGTATAATTTATATGTAAAATATATTTATTTGTATGTCATTAAATTCAAAATTTGCCATTTTTTGTAGTTTAAAAGTGTTGAAAATATTTTTAAAAAATTGTCTCAATTATATATGGATGTATTATTGGGATAACCAATGTCATTTTTTTAATGAGTGACCTATATTTTGGGATGTTTTATGGGGTGGGGAGTGGGAAATTTTATTAAAAAATTTCATACACATAAGTTTCATGTTTAGATCCACTGATCAAATAATTTTCCATAGAAGAGGATGGAGGTGTAATATTCCAAATCAGAATATTTTACATTAATTTGGATTTTCCAGAATTCATTTAAATAATATTTTTTTAAATAATAATAAAGTCAAATTTGATTAATTTTTTATTTATAAATATAGATTTTGAATATTACAAAGTTACACCACAAAGAGTTTCATCCTTGGGTTTGATTACAAGGGTTTCCATCTTTGTATCTGGATTATGCAGTTTAAGGGATTTCATCCTTAAATGCACTTGTAAGTGGTTGCTTATACATGATTAAATATTTAATACATAATTATATGAATTCCTTTCCTTCTCATCAAATGTGGAATATAAATATCTTCATAGTGTTCCACCAAATGACATGTCTTCTCCAAGGATTGTGACCTTTCGTCAAACAACATATCTTCACCAAGGATTGTGACTATTCATCAAATGAATGCTAACTACTAATTAATTAAATAAATAATAATTAATTATTATTATTATTATTATTATTATTATTATTATTATTATTATTATTATTATTATTATTATTATTATTATTATTATTATTATTTACATGGGTGCTCCACTTGAATGATTAAGGATTATGGTTTAATAAATGACTATTGTTCCTTTTGGTGCTCTACATAATGGCAATTCCTTAGTAATTGTGTCACTTCATTTTAAGGATATGATTACAAATTACTAACTGAATATTATTGATTTGATGTTGGTGTTTGCTTTCATGGTGGTGAACGATTTATTAGATTGGCTATTTGTGGGCTATTGGCTTAATTTGCAAAGATTGAATATATACATTGATTTAATTAAATATATCTTCAGTGATTTTATTGGGGATATTACAGACCTCTCTTCCTCAAATTTCTTGTCCTCAAGCAATTGTAAATTGAAATGTTCAAGATTGACTGATCCTTCCCATATGTCATCTTTTATTGGAAATCTATGAGTATAAGGATCATAAGAACTAAATACGATCAAATACCCTATGAAAAAATTATTCTCAATTGGGGACCACCAAAATGTAAGAGAGATTTGTATACTTTTCCTGTGAGAAAATCTCATACATAATCAACATTCTATAATCTTTAATTTTCTCATTGTCACTTAACATTAAAGGGTAGTAATAAAAATATAAATAGTTCATGTTAATTGATAGGTAGATGCCATCATCCTATACATGTTTAGTAGTCATATACTTAGTCTTAATCAAACCCCTTAAGCTATTTCTTATGACAGAGTACCAATTACATGTATATTTTCCATGGAATGAAAACATACATCCTTTAGTGGCCATGCATTGATCCAAGTTTTTCTATTTTTTAAAGTCATAGCAGAT
Source organism: Torreya grandis (assembly GCA_037957365.1). Lineage (NCBI taxonomy): Eukaryota > Viridiplantae > Streptophyta > Pinopsida > Cupressales > Taxaceae > Torreya > Torreya grandis. The sequence goes on along the minus strand of JARHVA010009137.1, from coordinate 22,251 downwards.
TACAAATTCATAAAGACATCCTTGCACATTCAACTTATCAATGGTCTTTATAATAGAAATCAAGGATCTATTTATAAACAACACATATGTGAGGATTGTGTATAGAATTAATATTTTATCTATAGGGTTAAAATCCTTTTTTAGCCATGATATATATATTGGATCAAGAATATCACGATCTGAACCACTAATGATATTAAGTCCTTTGACAAGTCCATAAACCCATCTATTATTTTCCTCATATCATTATGCTAATTTTGAATAGTGTTTCTCTAACATTCTTGTCTGATCAATGAAAAGATACATAATGCATTGACCTTGTTCTACATGATTTTCCTTAGAATTGGATGAATCTAAAAATAACCTCTATTTAATGCTAGCCTCTCTAAAGGCAGTGTCACCTATCTTGGACACTTGTAGTACATTGCATGCCTTAATGGCATCACTTTCTAATATATTATGAAATCATGGATGCCTAAAAATCTAAAGTTTGAAAGAGTTATTTACAAACTTCTCTTTCCATGATTTCTCTTGTTACCTTTATAAAATGCATTCATATTTTTCATATTAATGATCCTTTTCTTGTCTACTTTCTTGGCAATCAATCCTCAACTCACTCATTTTACAAGTGAAATCAAATAAGTATTGTAATTTTTGTAAAATTTTAACCCAACAAATAAGGATGATGCCTTTCATTATCTTTTCTATGGGATCTATATCTCTATCAAAAAAAAATCTCCTCCTTAATAATCATTTCTATTATGCCTAATTCTATATCACAAATAACAAAGGATCCTATGAACAGTTGCTTACACAATCCTCTGCTCTATAAGGGTCTCTTCATTTTATCCTATAAGAAAAATAAATTTCTCATTGTGGTTTATCTCTCTATAAGGTCATCAATAATCTAGAAATCCATTCAATAGTTTGATATTTATGTAATTAAGGATTTCAATAATTGTCATCCCCTTTGCATAGCTCTCTCTCTCTCTCTCTCTCTCTCTCTCTCTCTCTCTCTCTCTCTCTCTCTCTCTCTCTCTCTCTCTCTCTCTCTCTCTCTCTCTCTCTCTCTCTCTCTCTCTCTCTCTCTCTCTCTCTCCTCATGATTGTATGTGTGTGTATATATATATAGAGAGAGAGAGAGAGATTTCATCTGATCTCTAAGAAAAATAAAAACTCCATGAGACTTAATGTACAATGGCATTATATTACCATGATGTCCATATTCTGACTATAGCTCATGTAAACCATCATCACATATCATTAATTTGTAAAACTAATGTTTTTTGTCATTCCCTATGAATAATGTTCCATTAGGTTCATTTAGATTGTATATAACACCCTTTGTTTTCTTCTCTGTAATAGTTTCAATTTACCATATTTAACCATGAAAATGATAATTTGATACTTCTTAGGTTCATTCTCTTCTAGTGTAACATATCTTGTTCTAAGACAATAATAAACATTATTTTCATCTAAGTACATTGATACTATTGTAATATTCTAAATCAAAATATTTTACATTAATTTTTGTTTCCTAGAATTACTTTAAATAATATTTTATAAAATAACAACTTAAATAATAATAAATTCAAATTAGATTAATTATTTATTTTTGAATATAGATTGCAAATAATATAAAGTTACACCATAAGGGATTTCGTCCTTGGGTTCAATTACAAGGGTTTTCATCCTTGTATATGGATTATTTAGTTTAAGGGGTTTCATCCTTAAATGCTCTTGTAATCAACTATTTATACATGATTAATTATTTAATAAAAATTTGGATGAATGTCTTTTCTTCTCACCAAATGTGGAATATAAATACCTTTATAGTGTTCCACCAAATTACATGTCTTCTCCAAGGATATTGACCTTTGATCAAATGAATTCTAACTACTAAATAATTAATTAAATAATAATTAATTAATAATATACTAGTTATTACTATTTATATGGGTGCTCTACTTAAACTACTAAGGACTATGGTTAAATATATATGGTTGTTGTATTAGAGGTACAATCATTGAGGCGGGTGGTGAATCAGTGATGAAAGATAATCTAAACATCAATTCCAATCATTTCAAACCCTTAATCAATCACTACACATATTCATAAAGCATACAAGTTATTCATACCAATGAAAAATAAAGATAATGCAAGATCAATCACACAACACATGAATTATGTGGGAAACCCTCATAGGGGAGAAAACCCACTCTCAAGTCTAAAAACACATGGAATACTTGTCTTATAATATGATCACAAACATGAGACCTTTTATTGAAGCATCCACTTCACAAGGAGTTCCACCCCTAAGTATGAACAAGCACCAACTTGTTCTAGATGTTGAGCACCCACACAACACCTATAAAATCCATAGCTCTATAACTATGATTATCTTTAAATATAATGGATATAAAATTTATAACACCTCTCTTCAACCCTTCACACTCTCTCAATCTTTCAAACATAAGCAATGCATCCAAAACACCCTTTTGGATCACTCTAGACTTCTTCGCTCATTCTCAATATTCAAACCTAAAAGTATACTATTATAACATTAGAATTATGACTTATAGGTCATGGAAACATAACTCAACCTAATCTGTTCTTCAATCCATTCACTAATCACACTCTTACTTCATATATCATCACTAGAAATCATCACCTTTGATTTAGCTTTTTATAGAGTATACATATCTATTACCTTCATGGACTGCTATAAGACATTCCTTAAATTTTAAGGATTCTAACAAACTTTGACATATCTTAATACCTCCTTCATATCTTGACCATAGAATCCATGGGTCACCCTTTAGTAGATACACCTTTCAATTAGGCCTTCATAGCCCTTATAGGTCTCATGGAGACCTGTTCACCCATTTAGAGGTTCACTAAGCAAAATTAGGAACACAAGATCACATAAAATCCCATAGGTCCTTGCCACATGACCCTTAGGACACCCTCAAGTTATTACACTAATACCTACTCACCTCTGCATATGCAAAACCTATCAATCATTTTCCTTCCTCATGAAAACACCATGAATGAATAAATAGTTAACTTGTGAGCATTTGTTTATACAAAATATAGATTGGTCAAGCTTGAAAAATCCATACAAATTATCTTCGAGGATTATAAAAAACTCTTCAATTGACAATACATCTTGACACATTCAAACACCATCAACAAAAACTCAAACATCCTTCTCAGGTCATTTACAGAAGGTCAAACCCTTAGTCAACCTTTTACCACAAAAAATATAGTTGTACTATCACTAAAACCTCCAAATTATTTATCCTAGATATCCCTTGAAGTTATCTACCACTTTTATTTTTATACCACCATCAAATTCATCCAACATCAAAAGTTATAACCAAAATAGTGAGGATTGGTTTTCCTTTGCAAATTCAAATATTTGAATTCCAATGGTCACTCTTTAATATAGATTTAGCTATGGAAAATAGAGAAATATGCATGTGAAGCTAAAATTACAACGTTATAAATTTTTATAAACACATACTAATGACCTAAAATTTCTACCATATGATCTTAGCACAAAACTAATCAGATCCATGTGACCAACTCTTTATGACACTTCTACACATGTGAATGCCTATGTCATCAATTTGCTCACTCATCATGATTTGCCAAAAAACCAACTAGGCCTAGATGATCATAATGACCACAACGATGATCCAAATGGTAACCTAACACTTCCATACTCACTAGAAGAACTCCATAAGAGCTTTGCAAAATTATCACATTATCAAACACATCCACCAACCTACCTATCCAACCAAACATTGAAGATCCATGCATGACTATTGAAGCACACTTTGTCATTAACTAGCTAGCGACATGGACACCTCATGAACACTATTTTACACCTCAAGGACTTTTCTAACACCTTGGATACATAATTTACAACACCTCAACAATATCACCCTTTTTCATTGATGTCAACACCAACACAAATCTATACACATACTCCTTCCTTTGCAAACACTTTCTCCCCCTTTGGCATAATGACAAAGTAGGATTACTTGTTGATCCTAAGGAACTAATTTTTTTGAAAATGTTTTAAAATCCAACATCAAGAATTAAACTCCTCTGATAGATGATAAAAACTCCCCTTATCATGGTGCATACCATATTACCAGATCTTCAAAGTCTTGCTTATTGATAACACACCATCTTGACCATGCCTTACTATATTAATAAAAAACACATAATACCAAGTAAATGGGAGTTACCACACCTTAATATAATTGATAATAACTCCCCCTAAGTATACTAACCTTAAGATCCTCTTGATCACCTTCAGACCATCTCTAACCATGACAAAATTTTATGATTGGCTTCAAATTTTCTTTCACAAGTTAACTCCATGATCACAAAAAGATGTTCAATCCACTCTCAAAACATTAAATATTTTAAATATATATTGAAAAACTCATATGATAACAATCATACCTTATTCTTTTGGATAAAATGATCAAAAAGTTCATTTCTTCATACTAGCCTTACTTAGAGCCTAATAACCCTACCTGAACCTTGCAAAGCCCATAACTTTCTGTGTATACACTCTCATGGCTTGAAATTACATATTTGTAGTATAATCATATTCCTCATGTATGAAAAAAATATCAACTAAATCTTCCTCTAAACCATAGCTCCTTCATAAACTAACCTACTAATTAGCCCTCTATTTACACAAATCCTTAACCATAAGATAAAATACACACAATTAGATGATTGTAAAACACTTTATGATCACCCTTTTAACTATTTTAATGGATTAAGTAGCCTTAAGTCTCAAATCCATTTGTAAGGTCACCAACTCATGTGGTGCAAAAACTAGGGCATAAAAAATAAATAGGGTCAACTTACCACCTTCCTATCAGTGTTAGTTTCTAAAACTTCTATCACACCTTGAGTTCAACAATTCACACTTCTAGACTAGTTTTTTAGGTCAAAATGCTATGGTAACCCATAGAACCATGAAATGGTTTTTAGCCTTCTAGCCCTTGTATACATATTTTGATACTCGAGAGGCATAAAAAATATTTATCTTGCCTTCAAGAAACATTCAAACCTTGAAACCACCTACAACATATCTGGATGAGGTCAACATACCTTTATATGCTTAAAATCCATCTTTATCACTCACCACTCTTCATTTGACACCTAGAACCAATCATTTTATGCTTGCAACCCCTATTTACACAGTAGTCACTATGCCAAAACACATTATATTTATCTTGGTATCCTTATAACATCTCCATAGTACTTATTTCACCTAGACACATCAAATTCAACTAGACTTCACCCTTTAATATCTTCTTAGATCTCAAAAGCATCATTTTTTCAAGAAGAGCATACTCTAGTTAGTGAACATTGACTAAAATGGTCAAATGGAATAAATGGCCATAACTGACACTTTTGACCAAACTAGCACATAAAACCACTTGGAATACACTTGGGCAAGTCCTCTCCACACTCCATACCAACCTTTCCTTCATACTTCATCATTTTACATATTGAACCAAGCATCAAAATTTTACTAGATTTTGATTTAAGACTAATGTCCTTACATGGGTTTATTGAAGCTTTCCATCACCAACCACTGGAGCATGATCATGAAATTTTTACTCCCCCTTAACCGAAGACCTTCTATGATCAACATAAGTCTTGAAAACAAAATATCATCAATTTTTTATTAAAAATACATTGGTCTTAAAGACTAATCAATAATTATTCATAACTTTATACTTTGTTCATCACCTAGAGCACATACACTTGCTTCTTAAAATGAATGATGTCTCCTAGGAAGCATAGGTAGATACATCCTCTTATCATAAAGGGATTTAATGTCCCAAAACTCAAGAGACTCCCACATCTCCATGCTCCCACTAGACTTGTAGTTCTGTCCCATCATCAATTTGGTTTTGACTAAGTTATTAGCTTCATTATTTCCTTTTGACTCATAATCTTGCTTGAGCTCTTTGTCTATTTGGGTAGATAAGGCTTGTTATTTGAAACATGAGTTTTTTCCTTATTCTATCATGACAAACAATCCATTTTGAGCTTGTTTCTCAATCACCTCCTTAGTTATACATTCATTATAGTTCCTTTTATTCATATTAGGATTGACTTTTTTTGAAGTAAAATGTTGACCATTCTTGCGAAACCTTATTATGTGACCTCTTTCATGAAATTTGAAATAAAATAAGTTTCTTGGATTGTGCATACCTTATGGTTTAGATATATGATGACTTATTGAAGTTTCATCATCCCATTAATGTACCTAATCATTTGGTCTCTTGATGAAGGCTTTGTAAAACCCTTAAATATGATCAAACCCTTGATATATGTATCATAAGATGTCATTCTTTCCTTGTGGACATGTTGACTATCTTGAGCGATGGTGTTCCTCATGATTGCCATTGTCTTACTCATAATTCCATGTAAATTCATTCCTTGAGGGTCTTCTACATTCTCTTAACCTATGACCAAATTGATTGCATGAGTAACAATGACCATTGAAATTGGCATACCTCATAGCATTTGGTTATCTAATAGGATTAGTTTTCAATCTCCCAAAACCATCATTATTTGATTGATCATTGATCTTTAAGATATGATTATTCTTGTTCATAATGACACTCTCTTTATCTTTACTAGAATTCTCCTTAGCATGATTGGTATTTTGATCTATCATCATTGTCTTCTCCATCTTCTTATCCTTTTGAGCATATTCATATAACCCCCATCTTGAATTGTCATTTGATATCTTTTGACTACTCAATAGGTCATCAAGGTCAGTTGTACTTTTCTCAAATTTTTGATATGTTTCAAGCTTTCTCATAACTTACTCTATTTTCTCTTGTAAAGACTCCATCTCTAATTTGTGTTTGACACATTATTCATCCTTAATTTTTACCTCTTTATCTAGGGTACAAACTTGAGTTTCAAGATGTTTAGTAATATCATCATGCTCCTTGACTTCAGTGCTCAACCTTTCTTTAAAGAGGCCAATTTACTCCTCATGGGATTTGATCAAGGAAGGTTGATTTTTATTCTTGCCTTGTAGTAGCTCCATTTCTTTCAAGGTATTCAGATATTTATCTTGAAGAGTGACTTTGTCATCTTCTTCCTCTGAGCTACTTCCACCAATGATATCTCTGCTTAAACAAGATTCACCTTCATCATCCCCAAGAGCCATGAATAATTTATCCATGTCTTCATAATGAGATGATTCATCACTTTTTGATGTGTTTACTTCTTCTTCAATAGATGATTTTTTGTCTTCTTCATGGTAAAGACTCTTACTGTATTTGTATGACTCCTTTTTGTCATTTCTCCTATTAAAGAACTTTATGTACTTGTTAGGACCCTCAATTTTTTTGTGCTCATCCTCATTATATTCCTTGTGAGATAATTCATATTTAGACTTACATCTATCTATTAGGACCCTCAATTTTTTTGTGCTCATTCTCATTATATTCCTTGTGAGATACTTCATATTTAGACTTGCCTCTATGTAGACACTTATATTTAAAATGTCTAACTTTACCACATGAAAAACATTTTAAAAAAATATTCCCTTCATACTTACCGAATCCTATATTTAATTTCCTTATAATCATGGCTTCAAGTTGATCTTTATTAAGATCAAAATATTCAATACTTAACATGTTATTATTAGATTTTATATCCTTGATTGCCTTTAATGATAATTGTTTCTTAAGATGTCTATCCTCATTGACTCTCATCTCATAGGTATTAAGGATGACATGCAATTCATCCATCTTCATCTGAGTGAGATCATGACTTTCTTCTACATTAGATAATTTTGAATCAAAATTGAGGGTGAGAGACCTTAACACCTTTTGTACCATAATATCTTCTTTAATCTCCTCTCCAAGACCTTTGATCATGTTTACTACTTCATCAACCCTTAGAAGATAACATGCCATAGTATCTTCTTCCTTCATTTTAATGCCCTCAAATTGCCTTCAATAAGTCTACAATTTATCCAACTTAACCTTTGAATCCGCTTCATAGATAGTTTAAAATTTGACCCAAATTTAATTTGAAGACTTGTAATGGATCACCTTGGTGAGCTCAGCCTTTGATAGGCCACAAATGATATCATTCATAGCTTTAGAATTGTTCTCTCAAATTATTATCATATATATTATTGGGAGGAGTAGTTGGTGTAGTATAACTACCCATAATAGATTTCCAAATATCAAACCCTAAATACATGATATATGTCCTCATCCTTACACTCCAAAAATCATAATTATACATATTGAACAATGGCACTTTATTTATATAGAAAACTTGCATATGTTGACTTTATATATTGTACCTTGGTTCACCTTCAAGTGGTTAAACTTAAAATAAGGTGTAGATATTATACCAATTATTTGAGGAAAAATCAATGGGGGTTAAACTAGTGATGTAAGATAATCCAAACTTCAATTTCAATCCTTTCAAAACCTTAATCAATTACCACAAGTATTTGTAAAGCATACAAATCATTCATTATAATAAACAAAAAATATAATGCAAGACCAATAACACAACACATGAATTACATGGGAAACCCTCATTAGAGATAAAACCTGCTCTCAACCATAAAAATATGTGGACTACTTGTCCTATAATATTATTACAAACATGAGAACTTTTAGTTAAGCAACCACTTCACAAAGAGCACCTACCGCTAAGCATGAATAAGTACCAACTTGTTCTATATGTTGAGAAATCACACAACACCTATGAAAATCATAGCTTCAAAACTTTGATTTACTTTAAATATGATGGAGAAACAATTTATAAAACATCTCTTCAACCCTTCACTCTCTCTCAAGTTTACACACACAAGTAATGCATCCAAAACACCCTTTCAGATCTTTAGACTTCTTCATTCATTCTCAATCTTCAAACCTAAAAGTATATTGTTATAACATAATAATTATGACCTATAGGTCATTCATAAATTATTCAACCTACTCTTCTCTTCAATCCATTTACTAATCAGACTCAAACTTTACTCTTACTTCACATATCATCACTATAAATCATCACCTTTGATTTAGCTCTTTATAGAGTATACATTTCCATTACCTTTTTGGTCAACCATAAAACTTTATTTAACTCTTAAAGATTCTATCACACTTATAAATATATTAATACCACCTTCATAGGTTGACCATAGCATCTATGGGTCACCTTTTAGTAGGTACACCTTTCAATTAGGCCTTAGTAGCACTTATAGGTCTCATAGAGACCTATTCACCCATTTATCACTTTATCAAGAAAAAATAGGAACATAAGACCACATCAAAGCCCATAGGTCCTCACCACATGACCCCTAGGACACCCTCCAATTATTACATTCATCCCTACTCACCTTTACATATGCAAAACCTATCAGTCATTTGCCTTCCTAATGAAAATACTACGAATGAACAAATAGTCAACTTATGAGCATTTGTTTATAAAGAAGATAAATCAATCAAACCTTCAAAATATATATATATGATCCTTAGTGAGTATACAACAATTTCCAATTTATAATTCACCTTGAAACATTTAAACACCATCAACAAAAACTCAAACATTCTTCCTAGTTCATTTGTAGAAGGTCAAACCCTTAGTAAAAATTTGACTAAAATAAATGAAGTTTTATTATTATTCAAACTTCAAAGAAATAATTCCTAAATAGCCCTTGAAGTTCTCTATGACTTTGATTTTTATACCACCATCAAATTCATCCAACATCAAAAGTTATAGCCAACATAGTGAGGATTGGTTTTCCTTTGTAAATTCAAATATTTGAATTCCAATGGTCATGTTTTAATGCAAATTTGACTAAGTATGGAAAATAGAGTAATATTCTTAGGAAGCCAACTTTTAAACATTATATATTTTTATACACATGTATTCATGACCTAAAACTTAGACCATATCATCTTGACACAAAATTGATTAGATATATGTGACCAACTCCTTATAACACTTCCACATGTGTGAATGCTAATGTCATCAATCTACTCACTCAACATGATTTACCAAAAGACCAACTAGGCCTAAATAACCATGATGACCACAAGGATGATCCAAATGGAAACCTAGCACTTCCATAGTCATTTCAAACACTTCATAGAACCTTTGCAACATGATCACATTATCAAACACTTCTATCAACCTACCTATACAACCAAACACTGAAGATCTATGCATGTCTATTGAAGCACACTTTGTCATTGATTGGCTAGCAACCTTGACACCTCATGAACACTCTTTTCCACCACATGGAATTTCTTGGATGCCTTGGATACATCATTGATAACACCTCAATAGGTTTTTCCTTTTGGCACTCCACATAATGTTAATTCCTTAATACTTATGGCACTTCATTTTGAGGTTTTGATTACAAATTACTAATTGAATATTGGTGATTTAATGCTGGTGTTTGCTTGCATGGTGGTTAGTGATTTATTGTATTGTCTATTTTTGGGTTATTGGCTTAACTTTTAAAGACTGAATATTTGCCACTATTTAATTAAAGATATATCCAGTGATTTAATTGGGGATATTATAGGTGGCAATGAAGGAAGGAGGAATTTCAACATCCTCTCATCAACCATAAGTGATGGGGCCACACAATGTTGTTGTGACATGTTTTTTAGTTTTATTTTCTATTTAATTTTATGAATAAGAAAATATTATATAGTCATGTTCATATTATATATGACCATAATTTCTTTATATTTTCCCTTGATGTAAGAAAATGATGAGAGTTAATAAAGTATGCATCATTATGATATTATGGTTGGTTAATCACATGTAAAACCATATTATTTGATTTGAGGTTGTTAGTCAATCCTAGTCAAAACCATCTTGTTTAATTTGAGGTTATTGGTGAATCCTGGTCAAAACCATCTTGTTTGATTTGAGGTTGTTAGTCAATCCTATTGAAAGCCATCATGTTTTATTTGAGGTTGTTGGTCAATCTTAGTTAAAACTATCATGTTTTGGTTATTGGTCAAACACTTTTAAAACCATCTAGATTATGAGTTTACAAAGGTGGCACATTGTAGACAAGATAATGTTTTCCTCATGTCCCACTAGGGGGGATGTTAGGAAAATAGCTTAGTGCTCACATGTCTAAGTTATATATTTATACAAAATAATTATATTGTTATGAGAAAATAATTTAAGTGAGATGTAAATCACATAGATATTAGAGATAGGTGTGTGGGAAAGAAAAAAGGAGGAGAAGATATTAAAATAAAGATTGAGATATTATAACGATAAGCCGTATCTCCTATTTTTGGGGAAATGAAAAGTTTATATAATGTAATATTTTATATGATTAACATACCTATTTTTCCAAATGTATTGAAATTAATATCAAAAATAATAATATTATTGTGTTTCTAATGTGATTGAATTGTGTCAATTTTGTTTACATCTCTAACCAAAATAATAGAGTATTGCATAAAAAGTCTCCACATCTAGTTAGCTCTCATTACATGAGTAATATTATCAAAAATGGGGAAGATGGGTTTGTATAAAATTTGTTTTCCTTAGAATTATAACCAACATATTTGTCTACACATCTTGATATGTAGAATATTATTGATAATCACTCTATTAATTTGGATACATGCCAAAAGACTTCCAACAAAAAAGGAACATGATCATGCCATTTAATTGGTACTATGGATTAAACCACCAAACATCAGGTCATATGTATGCCCATTTATCTAGAAAAGTAAGTTTGAAAATATAGTATAGAAAATTTTAGAGGTTGGTATTATCATTCATAACCAAAGTGCATATTTGTTCCTTGTGGTAATTATGTGCAAAAATGATGACACATGGTGTATCTGCCTAGGTTACATAGAACTTAACAAGTATACCATCAAAGATAAGTTCCATATTCTAGTAATTAATGATTTTCTAGATGAATGGCATGGTTCTGTCTACTTTAAAAAATTGGATCTTCATTCAAGTTACTTTCAAACTTAGATTAGATATGAGGATATACATAATATATATTTTAAGACTATTGAAGGCCATTATGATTTTTTGGTAAAGCCCTTTCGTCTCACAAATGTACCATATACATTCTATATTTTGATGAACATTATCTTTAGGATTTTTTTTGTAAATTTGACTTGGCATATTTTAATGATATACTAATATATGGTAATACATGGATATAACACTTGTAGCATGTCAATCAGGTATCTATAACTATATAACAACATCATCCTTACACCAATACTTCCAAGTGGGCTATTGTATTATAATAGTTAAAATAATTGGGTTTTATTGTGTCATTTGAAGGCATTAAACAAGTCTATCATAAGATCACATCCATGATAGAGTGGAAAGTTCCAATAATGCTGATAGGTTACTATCATCAATTGTGAAAACTTATAGACACATATTATCACCATTAAAAAAATTATTAAATAAGAACTCATTATATTGGAAAAAAGATTCCACCAAGGGATTTGAGAAACTAAAGGATGCCATGTTCTCCACTCTAGTTTTGGCTACCCTAAAAAATTTAAAAACCTGTTGAATGTGATGTGTTTGTAACATCCCCACTGGGATCAACCTAGAAATGCATGAATTTTCTTTAATTAGACAAATAAACCAGAATAGATTACCCATGGGAATCTAACAAAGATCAAATAAATTATTCCAAGAATAATAATAGAACCAAAGCATATTACATCACTGATCTATAATATCATGAGAATATATCATAATGCTAATATAGAAATTAATTACATTAATTTAGCCATAACTAATATAAATATATAGTCACCATCATCAAAGTATAATAATAAATAATTACAACTCATCATGATAATTTTCAATAATAAGTAAAACATAATGTATGTATAAGATACATGGCTCCCTCTAAGCATAATTCCCAAATTTTAAGTATTTATGGCAATCTCAAATGTCATCATGATAAGTAGTACTATTATGGGGGGAGAGAGAGAGAGAGAGAGAGAGAGAGAGAGAGAGAGAGAGAGAGAGAGAGAGAGCATCATCTGATCGCTTTTCCACACCAACCATGGACCAACAATCCCCCACATTAATCTCATTAGGAAATGGCCCTCCCTTCATGGATGAGTAGATAATGATGGAGTGGGAATCTAGAGAGATAAATAAGTACCTATGTGTTGTATGATTTTTAAACTAAAATAAACATGTAGTGTATCATAGAAAACTTGATTATTGCACGATATCCCATATACATGTAAATCATACTCATGAAATGATAATGTCTCACTAAACATACTTTGGCCAAATCTTTAAGAATATTAATATAAAAGTGATCTATAGATCAATCAAATTCATACACACCACTTGATCAAACTGCCTTCATCTCGCATTGTAATGTTAGTAAGCCAGTGAAGTCCATCAAGGAGCATATCAAAATTTGATCTGTAAAATGATTTTATCTTTTAGATAAATCAAATATATTTAAAATCAGATACTGAAAATCTTAATTCTTTATTTAAAATAGAATTGGATGCAAACCTTCTATGAATGAATGAAAATTACTCAAAAAACTTTGTAAATTTATTCTTACTTATAAAAATCCTAATTTATGTCACTTCATAATTTCTCATAATTAATTATAGTGTTCCATTAACTTATTTACAAATTAATTAAGCTAAAACTTAGATATAGCTGAAATTGAAATCAACACCAATCTAATAATGGAGTTCACCAATTAGGCTACTTCTCTAAGATTTCTAAACCACAATATGATCCATTAAAATAATAAATTTGTAAGTAATAATACAATGTTGGAGATTTTTCAATGATGTCATGGTGATGTCATGAATTTATCCTACTAAGTGGATGAAGTGACTTGATAACCTAAGTGACAATGACAATGTGTACAATGTACTTGTCTTAGTATGCTTGAAGTAGGCTTTGTTGATCTTTAGTGTTTGACTATTCAAAGATAAATAGGGATGAATCTGAAGTATTGAGCATATGCTAGGGGTTCTATTAGAGATCTGTTGTGGTTCGAGTGCTTATGTGCATGAGTGGTATTCATTTGGTTCTTCATTATGTTCATCTTAGTAAGATTATCTAGTGGTAGAAAATCTAAATAGGCAATTTGTTAATGTCACCATTGCCATGTGTGGATGAGTCTGGGGGAGTTGATCATATGGTTATGATCACATTAGTCCCTAGTCATTATGCACCAAATTTCAAGTCATGCATGAAACTCAGTCGAAGATATGAGGATGCAAATTTGGATACTCAGACAAAAATCACTATGTTCCCATACTTAGCCAAATTTGCAAAAGGGTTCAAGCAGAACTAAGTAAGCATGTTTATGAGGTCAAAATTCACACACATGGAGGTTTTAGGATAAAATGATCATATGGGTTTGTTCATTTTTGTGCCTAGTTTCTTTTTTTATAATTTTAAGATCATGAAATAAAGCACATCAAAAGATATGCATATACAAAGTTGGGATCCTAGGTAGTTTGACTGTGTTTTTCCATACTTAGCCGAATTTACATTTGACAAGAAAAGCTGAGTAGGTATTTTAATGTAGCTATATTTCACACATGTGGAAGTTTCAAGATTATTTCATCATATGGGTTTGTTTAGTTTTAAACCTAGTTAATTTTTTATAACTATTAGATCATGTGATGAAGTGTGTCAAAATATATACTTGATAAAAGTTGGCCTTCTAGGTAGGTTTTGACATAGTTGGCTCTGTGGTAGAAGAATCTGAGTGAGAAGATTAATGGTGTTATATCTCACACATGCAAAGGTTTCAAGATTAGATTGTTACATGGTTAGATTCCCTTATGAAATATGTTCATATATTGAAAATTCAAGTCCATGATATTGATTGAGGAAAAATATATATTAGTGCAAAGTTGGCTTTCCAAGCATATTATAGTCAGTCCCCATACTTAATCAATTTGTATGATGTTAAAGCTCTGGACCTAGTGAAGATCCAATGGTTCATAGGTGATCATATAGATTGATGTAGTGATGTATATAAATTCAAATGGGTTAATGTTATAGCTATTTATCAAAGGTAAAGATCAAATAAGTCTCAAGGAGATCGATGGAGCATGTTTTCTCCAAGATGTTAGGATGTAGTGAGATGAGGACAAGTGTTTTCTTTTTAATGTCAATAAAAGACAAAGATTGAGAATATTCAAAAGATTAATGGTGAGTGGGTGTTCATATATATTTATTGAATGGCACATTCTATAATATAAAGACCTAGTTAATCCACAGAGATTGATGGTGCATGTTGAGTTAAAGTTGCCATATTGAATGAGATGAGGTCAACTATTTTGAGTTTAACATTTAGACATTGGCACACTATGTGTTAAATTTCAAAGAATATTTATATTGTGAATTTAATATAAATATTATAGGTCATGATATGTGATAAAAGTGACTGAGGTTTAATTGTGATCATTTAAATTCAAATATTTGAATTTAATAAAGGAAAGATTAGTGTCTGGTTTTTGAGCCATAACTTTCGATTTATATATAATTTGGCCATGGTGTAAAAATTGAATTTTTAAACTCAAAATAACTTATATAAATATTAATTTAAAGGTATAATTATGTCTACATTAAAATTTATTATTGTTTAAATTTTACTATGTTTTTATGCATGTTATACAAGTAACTCGAGAATGGTAATTGAGATCGTTATGATGTTGTTTCAATATATCATTATGAAATAGATATTGGGGAGTGTTTTATACTCTATGAGGACCATATATGTTCATTATTAATTTTTGATTAATAATATTCAGTATGAACAAAGGTTTATAAGTTGACTATGTATTCATTCATGGTGACTGTGTACACAAAATATTGTTTGAGTAAATTATGTTTTACCATAAGAGTGTTTTAGAATAATGATCATTTGAGGAAGTCAAAGGGGTCATTTTTAATGGTTATATGCATTTTAATGTGGTCCTATGTTCTTATTTTGATCGAAGAGGTGTCAAAGATGTGACTGGGTCTCCATAGGAGCTAAAAGTGACTTAAGCCTATTTGAAGGTGGATTATGCTTATATATGACCCATGTGAGATACCTTAAGTTTAAAATAATGTATTATGGCTGACAAGGAAAGATTTTGGACTTGATAATTCATGAATTATCTATATATAGTGAAACTAAATGTGTTTATTTCTAGACTTGTAAGTGAAATGAGTGCAAGGTGTATGTGAGAGTTGTGGAGCAAAGGAGAAGTAGAGTGCCCGATTGATGAGTTTATGAGTAGATAAAATTGATGAGTGTGTGTATGAAATTTAGGTCATATTTTTGATGTAAAAAAAGTGCTCTTATAGTTTTATAATATGCAAAGATGTCTGAGTGTGCATATGAGGACAATTTGAGTGAAGGAGAGAGATTGTGGTATGCCTATGTGAGAGGCCTATATGAGATAGAGAGAAAGTTTGTGCAAGGGTTAAATAATCATATATCCATCATCAAGTGTTGAATAAATCAGTTCTAAGGTGGAGGTGTTCATTTTGAGGAGGAGATAAAGGAATTCATTTTCCCTAACAGTAGTTGCTCCTTATGAAATAGTTATTTCACTAAATGCCTTTGGTCATGAGGATATGATCAAGGTTTACTAGTCTAAAGGAGTTGACTAGTCTCTTATTTTTAATTTGTTATAGGATAGTATTCCATGCTTTTTAGGCTTGAGAGAGGGTTGTATTCCCTATGAGGGTTTCCTATAGGAAATATGTGTTATGTGTTTGATCATGTGTATGCATTGAATAAATGATATCTTTTGTTAATGTTACTTGATCAAGTTGATATATGTTGATTATTGAATGTTTGAAAGGATTGTAATTATAATTTAAATATCTAGGTTCACTGATTCACCTCCCTTTCTCAGTGATTGTACCTCTAACATACAACTCACAATAATGATAAATAGATCCATCACTTGCAACTAGAAATGAATATTAGATTTTGAAGACTCCAAAATTGATTAGCAAACATCCCTTTATCATCTACAACTTTGTAAGTACTTTCTCTCTGTAAAATAGACAATTTTCTCCATTAAGAGTATATGAAAAACTCTTAAAATGGGCATATGTTGATTAAGAAGTGTTCTCTATCTCGTAAAAACATGCAACTCCTTCAATAAACCCCATTTATATCTTTATTAATTGCTCGAAA
>JARHVA010009137.1:0-2500 GCA_037957365.1 Torreya grandis | reverse complement strand
GGATCCTACCAATTATGGTCTCCATAGTTGGCCTTTTTTAACTATGACTGAAGAAGACCAATGAACTAAAAATCCTGTAGATCAAACCTCCCCATAAAGAAGCTTTTATTCTCCAAAAGTAACAATAATTCAACTAACCTAAAAATATCTCCATAAATTCTCTTCTTTGCCTTGACAATATTCCTATATTATTTCCAAACATACAAGAGCCAAAAATAGCATATGAAAGAATTATGAAGTTAATCTATCACAATGATGCAATAAAACTCAATTTGTAAAATATCAATGAAATAATATGTTATAATACTTCCTTTCAAGAATTCAACTATCCAACTTAAACTATAACTTGATTATGAAGAGTAAAATAAACTCTCTACCCATTCTACCAAAATAGCCTGCGACCCAAATTAGTCATAACATCTAGAGGATTCTCTCAACCCCTTTACTACATACAGGCTAAGGTGTTCTCCTTATTATCAATATTAGACAAGATGAGTAAAAATGTGTTTTATACCCCTATAGGACTTGAATAAATTTCACACCTATATACTTGCATTTTTACAAACATTGCCCATCTATGGGTCTTTAAAAGTACAACATTATGATGTGAATGACAAACATACATGTGAATGTACAAAATGTTAATAAAATAAAAAAATTCCAAGATACATTGGGATTTAAATGTATCTTTTAAGTATAAAAATGTGCAATTAATTTTCCTATCCTAAGGTTATAACTACACAATTCACAAGTAAGAGCTTCTTTACAAACTCACAAACTCTGTAAGCATCTATAATCAAAATATCATATAAAGCTGAGGAGAAAACCAAGAATTTTAAACCTATCTCGAGGTTCCCTTCACCATCTTACTACTCCCTGATTCATACCTCCACACTCATCCAAACTAAGTTAGTTTCCCAAAATGTTTATCATAATGGAAAACTGAAATAAGAGACAAAAATTATTCTTCAAAACACATATTTAGAAAAAATTCCTTCCCTAGATCCAATGGTTAAGAATTCTCCAAAAATAGTGTTTAATTGAATCCAATCATACATTCAATACTATGGTTATTCTTTTATCAAAACTATTCAAGTTAACCATGTTATCAATAAGGGCTACTCCCTCTACATGATTTCCAATAACTGAATAGAAAGTTTCATCTTATAACTCTGTATTAACAATATTTAGATGATCCATGTTTATTTTCCAAAAAAAGGCTTTAAAAATAATTCCAAATAAATATGTATTTTACTCCCAAAGAAACCTTACACAAAGGATTCAACCAAAAATTATGCAAACATAGTTACATTTGAAAATAATTTATACCTCTAAAGAAACTATGAAGTGCACCTATAGTGTAATCGTTAGAGTACTATTACTATCTTAAAATACTTTATGCTTGTTTCTTGAAACTCTTTAAAAAGATGTGAAATCATAAATTAACTTATGAACCAATTAAAAACCCAATCCATAAAGTGCATAAACCTGTTCATTATCTAAACAATGTTGTATTTTCCATTTCCATAACTTATCATGGAATTGGTCTTTGCACTTGTTCCTATAATTTACATGAATTTTTTTCTTTATTTTCTTATTTCTTAATTTTTCACTTGAAAAACTCTTCATACTATATAACCAATCTATCAAATCCTCGAATTTTAAACTAATAAATTATACTCTTAAAATTCCTCCATGATTCTTTTGTTCAGTCCCTCTAAGGCCTTAACCATACTTTATTCAATTTATTATGTATGTTATTGTTTTTTCCTCTTCCTATGTTTCATCTCTCTCTTGCCTTCATCTTTGACATGTGAAAATTACAGTCAATTGTTCAATTTAACTCTAAAGGGGTTACATTATTCATCATTATAATTCATCATCATCATCATTTTACTATATTTTACACCTATTATTCAATCATAGAATTTCAAAATAAATTACAATTTCAAACCTGAATAAAAAATTATAAATATATTACCTCTAGGATCCAAATCTTATGAGATACTAGATAATCATACAATAAACTAGAAAATAAAGATTTCAATCATCACAATTTTCTTAGAATTTTATGAATGCTAATACATTTATTGATTATTCATGAAAGAATTAAAATAATTACAAAATGATATTTAAATAAATATCAACTCAAATTTTGTGTTGACATGAAATTTTTTTTAAAAATGATAAATAAATAAAATAGTTACATAGAGTCAACTAAAATTGGTATTTTTAGAAGTTATTATTTTTAATAGTTCTTATTTTTATAAAAAAACATTACATATAAGATTGGATGGACATATAAATCTCCATATATCTTGTACATACTAAATTCACATTAGCAGAAAATTTTCAACTCAATTTTATCTTTGGTTATCAATATATATAGTTTATAAAATGTTATTATCAAAAATAAATATTAAATTATAAACTCAGACCCTTAAATTATCACTTATCACATATACAATGTATGTAAACCAACACTAACCAACTATCACTA
>JARHVA010009136.1:310000-361703 GCA_037957365.1 Torreya grandis | reverse complement strand
AGAACAAGAAGAAGAAGAACAAGAAGAACAAGAACAAGAAGAAGAAGAACAAGAACAAGAAGAACAAGAAGAAGAAGAAGAAGAAGAAGAAGAAGAACAAGAAGAAGAACAAGAAGAAGAAGAAGAAGAACAAGAACAAGAAGAAGAACAAGAAGAAGAAGAACAAGAAGAAGAAGAAGAACAAGAAGAAGAAGAAGAACAAGAAGAAGAACAAGAAGAAGAAGAAGAACAAGAAGAAGAAGAAGAAGAAGAAGAAGAAGAAGAAGAAGAAGAAGAAGAAGAAGAAGAAGAAGAAGAAGAACAAGAAGAAGAAGAAGAAGAAGAAGAAGAAGAAGAAGAAGAAGAAGAAGAAGAAGAAGAAGAACAACAAGAAGAAGAAGAACAAGAAGAAGAAGAACAAGAAGAAGAAGAAGAAGAAGAAGAAGAAGAAGAAGAAGAAGAAGAAGAAGAAGAAGAAGAAGAAGAAGAAGAAGAAGAAGGAAGAAGAAGAAGAAGAAGAAGAAGAAGAACAAGAAGAAGAAGAAGAACAAGAAGAAGAAGAAGAACAAGAAGAAGAAGAAGAAGAAGAAGAAGATTTTTGGTTATTATATAGATATCTCCACCTGAGTATGGTCAGTCCTTACTCAATTATTGCCTTGAAATAATAAAGAAGCTAATTTTTTTACCT
The DNA here is from genome assembly GCA_037957365.1 of Torreya grandis. Lineage (NCBI taxonomy): Eukaryota > Viridiplantae > Streptophyta > Pinopsida > Cupressales > Taxaceae > Torreya > Torreya grandis. The sequence goes on along the minus strand of JARHVA010009136.1, from coordinate 361,036 downwards.
TCTTCATGATAAGAAGAACAAGAAGAAGAAGAAGAAGAAGAACAAGAACAAGAAGAAGAAGAAGAAGAAGAAGAAGAAGAACAAGAAGAAGAACAAGAAGAAGAAGAAGAAGAAGAAGAAGAAGAAGAACAAGAAGAAGAAGAAGAACAAGAAGAAAAGAAGAAGAAGAAGAAGAAGAAGAAGAAGAAGAAGAAGAAGAAGAACAAGAAGAACAAGAAGAAGAAGAAGAAGAAGAACAAGAAGAAGAAGAACAAGAAGAAGAAGAACAAGAAGAACAAGAAGAAGAAGAAGAAGAAGAAGAAGAAGAAGAAGAAGAAGAAGAAGAAGAAGAAGAAGAACAAGAAGAACAAGAAGAAGAACAAGAAGAAGAAGAAGAAGAAGAAGAAGAAGAAGAAGAAGAAGAACAAGAAGAAGAAGAAGAACAAGAAGAAGAAGAAGAAGAAGAAGAAGAAGAAGAAGATTTTTGGTTATTATATAGATATCTCCACCTGAGTATGGTCAGTCCTTACTCAATTATTGCCTTGAAATAATAAAGAAGCTAATTTTTTTACCTTCTTCATGATTTCATTAATTGCATGTTATGGTTTTTGGTCTTGTATAAGTGTGTTTTGCTTACCTTGACATGTTATCCTTCTTAGTGCCTTGTGTAGTTTGAAAGCTCTCTTTTACAGGTCAACAAGAAGTGTCTAATATGTATTGAAGGTATATTGAGAAGATTATTCATTAGTGTTTCTAGAATACCTCTTGTCTAATTCCTCCTAACCTAGACTCTCTCCAAGACTCCATGACTGAAACATTGATGTAAAAGAAGAGATTTTAGTTTCATGGATGAAGTGTATATATAATTCTCCTTTTGGTTCCAAGTGCATTGAAAGTGGTGTGAGTAGACCATCTATTTTGTACATCACCTCATTATCTAGATTTATTTGAGGATTATTAACCCTTTTAATCATAAATTAAAGTGTGTTTGTTTTGTGTGGAAGTGGTACATCAAGGGAACTAGCCCTAATGTAGAGACTCAACTCATTCCATAGGCTGCCCACAAGTCTAAAGGTGGTTCCATTATGAAACATAGATGAGGAGAGATTTATATCTCCTCAAAGGGTGAAAATATAAGTGATAATAGTCCTTTTATAGGTAATGTCACTTGATATATATTTCTTTCATAACTCTCTTAAGGAAACATGCAACTTTGGAGAATTATTTTGAGTCTTGATATAAAATATTTACAACTTAGAAATCTATGTTTTTTGAATCAATCCATCTTTTAGTCTAATGAAAGGTATAATAAATTTTCAATTGACTTAGATAAGTCATTTGTATGGGTTTGAACATCCACTAAGACACATGATAATCTAAAACCTAAAATTTGTCTCAATACTACTACAAAACTATTTTTCAAACAATTATAGCTTAAGAACAATATATTTTACTCTTGTACTCCTTAGAAAGTATTTTTTGTAATTCCTTTCAATTTATAGAGAATAAAAATATTATATATAAACCAATATCCATTCATGGTTTTCTTAATAAGATCAATTTTTGACCAATTCTGTGTTTTAGGGTCTCTAGGCCTAATTGGCTCTTAGTAGGTCAAACCACTTATTAGGTTATTTATCCACCTAAAAAGTAACTTCCTCATGATTGTTAAATTATAAAAAAAGTGTCTCAAGTCTCAAAAAATTATTATTGGACTCATATAAAATAATTATTGTCCAAAATTATTCCTAATTATCTTAACAAATCAACACCTACATGAAACATTGTCACAGTCCACTTTTTATTCTTTCATAAGGTCTCATTCATCAAACTAAATATTGAAATAATTTACAAACATGATACTTAAGATTAATACAGAATTTAGTTGAATTTCACTTTTCTGAAAACAAATATATGAGTATTTTAGTGTCACTAAACCTTATTTTAGGGTTTTTCTGAGTTTTACAAGTTGATAGCTTCTTAGTGATTTTTCATACAATATAATACTTATATAATTTATAGAACATATTAGCTCATAATTGTACACCTATTTCACTTAGACTTTCACACTTGGGTAGTATGGAAAATAAGGATAAAAACCCATAAATATCTCATAATTTCTAGGGAAGTGTTTAGCATCAAGATGGGCTAAATGTAAACAATAATTGGAAGACATCGACAAAGGGTATGGTTAACTCCCTACTATTTCTTAATCTACCTAAACCAAGATGATATGAACTAAGGGGTATCTTGATCACATGGACATATATTGAAGTTCAATCTACATGTGGGTTATTGGAATATACGAAACACAAATATAACCAAGGCATAACTAAGTTTGCTCACTCCACTCAAGAAGGGTTGTCACACAGAATGAATAAATGATCTAGAAAAGACACAAGCTACTAAAGATAGATGTAATATTGATTGAAACCTTCATTTTTTAAATAAAATTTCAATAACCCACGTCTAAATGGGAGATTTCAATGTTGGGATTCAAAGCACAAAAGACAAAAACATATTATATAAGCAATATTTATGCATCTGTAGGGGAATAACACTTAAAATATTCAACAAGTTGTGTTATTTAAAAGGTACGATAGGCATTGATGATTTAGGTAAATATAAAGAGTGGTGTGGTGGTATGGTTTTTCAAACAATAGGATTTCTTTCAATATGCATGACATCATTCATTACAAAGATGTATAAAATTGAAATACAAGATAAGGAAGCTCACAAGAGTGAGTTACATTTATTGGTGCCAATACAATAGAAACATTCATATGAGTCTTAAAACCCTAAAGCATACACTACAAATAGATATTTAAAGGATTTCTCCTATCAAATCCATAAATCTAGGGTACCCTTAAGAGGTTATCAACAACACATTTCCAAATCACAATGCAGAAAGGGGTTTATAACATACATCTATGCCCAAGATGATAACTATTCATAAGCATTAAAATAGATATCCAATAAGCAAAGATTGTAAAACATATTATTACACTTGAATAATAGGAAAGAGTAAAAACCATAGCTATTTTCCATTATCTTACAAGTAAATATTTCATACATCTATGTTTCAAAATGTTACAATGGGGAGAAGCATGGTGAGCTTGCTCTTGAATAGGGGATACATAAAAATGATCTTAGATCTTGCTAATGGTTGTACAGGTACAAACATCTTAGCAATAGAGACAAGACATACACACAACAAGGATACCTAAATTTGAAAGAGCCTAGAACTAGAAAGAACAACAACCAAAAACAACCTTTGAAAATAGGATAATCCATATTTTTTATACAAATTTGATTTGAGCAATATTTTAGGTGATAATTAAGGCAATGGTTCTACCCCAATTAGTGGTAGAACTTTTGAGAGCTATAAATTTTGCACCGTAGATCCGTTTGACTCCCTGTTTGAACCGTTGGAAAGATAAGAATGAGGGGAGCATCTTGAGATGGAATGAACTCCACTTGGTGGGTTTTTACACCCAAAAATAAATGGAATTACCCCAAATTGTAATTTTAGTAGTGCAGTCTAAAAATAGTAATTTGTCAGATTTTGTATTGTTGTAGATGGTGGAAGTCAACCTCTCAACCTCCCTCGAGATTGGTGACCTTCCACATCTTCCTCCTACCTTAAAAACATGTATAAATAAATATTTAAGCTGAAATGGAATTTAAACATATCTTCTCAAAGATAGGCATTTATTTGGGTTTGTAAATTTGATGAATAAAACATTTCTTCTCAAAAATAACATTCTTTTTATTGCATTGTTCTTATTTCTAAAATTATTTTTCAACCAAATCTTTAGAGTTTTGAATAAAAATTTCTCATACATTTTCTCTAGTAATATTTTTGTAATTTTCTATATTGTAAACATGCAATTAGCTCTCAAAGTTCCTCCAAGATGCTCCAGCTAGAAGATGGGAATCATTGAAGTAATTACCTATCCATGTAATGATGAAAATTTAAATACCCTGTGATATCCATGTTTTGAAATATGATGTAGTTGGGTTTGAGGGATAATATTCTCTTGGTAACAAAACTAACTCTTTGTCTTCATGTGGAAATAGTTGGGCATGCCTTTGACTACTCATTTTTAGGGTTAGAAACTTTTGGATAGCTACGCTTTATCTTGTGCATGCCAAAGAACACTCCTTACCTTGAGATGATTACATTGGAATACTCCAAATGTGTAGGATCCATGGTTTCTTGATAAAAATCCTTAGAAAGGCACACCTTGGCCTTGCAAATCCTTTAATATTTCTCCTCCATAGAGGTATTTGACACAAGTGAAAAAATGAAAATCATAAGACTTAATTCATTTTTACCTTTTTGTTGATTTGCTTCAATGTGCTTTCCCACATTTTATTTTTTTCCCTTTTGACTTTTCAGGGTTGTCACCAAACCATTTTTGTGCTTGAGTGCACTATTTTTCACTTTCTTGCCTTATTGAGAACTTTGGGTCCAATTTGCAATTTTGCACTTCCTTTATATGGCAAGAATGTAGAACGTAACTAAAATTTTGCAATTTAAAATTTCGTAACTTTTAATTCAATGTTATAGTTCCCCTCAAAATTTCCCCAATAGATCTTGGAATTTCAAGTGAAAATTTGAATTTGCAAAACTACAATGTATAAATCAGAGTTTTAGTTCCCCTCAAAATTTCCCTCATGGACTTGGGAGCTTATGGTGCAATTTGAAATTTAAATAAATGCAAAATTGCAATTAGCTTTGAAAGTTCCATTTTGCACTGGGACCTCATGCTAACTTAATGTTTATTGGTGCGTTTTGGAGATTTGAGTGCACTTTAAAATTTGTACATTTATAAAAATGTAAAATTACATTCCTATTCAAAATCTCCCATGCACTTCCATTTGAGTTGATTTTTCTTATGTTGAGTTGATTGGTGGATTGTGAGGCCTACGTGTAATTTGAAAATTACACATTTGTAAAAATCCAAAATTACATTACTCCTTAAAATCTCCCACGTACCTTTTTTGGGTTGACTTATTATTTTAATCTATCAAACCTAGCTTGTATATCCATCAAGACCTTATGTAGGTTACTAAATTGTGTGGTTGCCAAAATGGCAAAGGCCAAATTACTCTAGGCTCTAGTTCATTAGAGAAAAATTTTACGTCATAATTTTTTACATCAGGGCTTGCTTTAACTTGTCCTACATTTAAGAATTCAGAGATTTAAATTTAGGGCGTACTGATTTTGATAGCCCCATATGGTAAACATCCACCTTTCTTCTTCCATATTGTAATTGGGTATGCCTAGCACCATGACCAGGGCTTGATCCTTCTTTTTCCTATATAATATAATGGGAGTTAGAGAACTTCCTCTCCAAAAAAATTATGCCCTTTATAATTAAACAAATCCAATAAAATTTCAATAACACTTAGTTAAACAAACATTGATTTGTTACTACTATCATAAGATTTTGAATTGCCCTTCACATCATGGCTCCTTTTAAGAGATGTACCATCATCATCATCATTATTATTATTATTATTATTATTATTATTATTATTATTATTATTATTATTATTATTATTATTATTATTATTATTATTATTATCTCTCTCTATATATATAATCCAAAATAATAAATTAGATGGGTGAGGATGTGAGGGTCTTGGTGTTATCTTTTTAAATCTTATGCCGATAAACATATTTCTAGATTGTTCCATGATGAAAAGAATTCAGAAGTTAGGAATTGACAGATAGATTATTTCCAAGTTAACATCTATAGTTGTACCTTAAAATTCAAACTCAATAGATACCTTTGCTATATCCCCTTGTGTTGGGTATAACATATGTTCAGATTATGAATCTTGGAGACATAATTAGTAGTTACATCAGCAACAAATATAATTCCATGATGATAATGAGGTTAAAGACAGCTAATGTCACTAATATTAGAATCTTTATCCATATCTATTCATCGAAACATATTTGTATCATTTTCATTTGCATTTTTTATGCTCTTAGCATAATGGAGATACAACTTTTGAATTATACTTTTGATGCATGAAGCATAAATCAGACTGATCTTTTGGCACAACACTATAGGTGGCCTTCAGATTTTATTGACTAACTTGAGATAAAATTGACCATGCAAATACATTAGATGTTCCTAAAAAAACCTATCTTTGATAACTTATTTATTCATGGAAACTCTATTGAGCTATAGGAGAAAATCCAAACTTTTGATGTGCTATAAATCCTAAACCCGAACCCTCAATTATTTTCTTAAGCTATGAGTGATAAAATCTTAGGAGGAATCCTATTGTTTTTCAATTTTTTTTACTCTATAAGACATGCCCTTTGGTATTTTGATGTTTTTAAGAGAAGAAGTTGAATGTTTAACAAAATCACAATGCTTAGTTGTAGAATAATTTACAGATGTAACATATTTTCCAATGATTATAGAGTTTTCTTTAGCCTTTTAAGTGTGATTCCTTGTTTTCCTACACAACACATGGAAAATTCATCCTTCTCAAGATGCCATCCAACCACTTAATTTTGTGTGTGTACTTTAATCCACCTAGACGTTTGAATTATTGTGTATACTACCTATATGTTGGTAGATCTTAGAACTCCACCTGAAAACTACATGTTAAAATATGATAAATTTTATTTGCCTTCCAAACTTTTGTCAACCCTTTTTCCTTTGCTATATTGGTGAATAGAACTAGGGAATTTATTTTAATTTCAAGTTAGTAAACTTGCATTTCAGCTTATTCTTATGATAATATTTTGACCATGCATTTTCTACTATGTGCTACAAGTTTTGAAAACTCATATCCAATTCGAATATTTACAAATTGCAAACATTTAAATTACAAATGAAGTCAAAAAATTTGTTGATCCTCTCTATGTGGGCTAGTTGGCACCTTCCCTTTTTTGTGGGATCCAAAAATTATGACATAATTTGTAATTTTGTAAGTTTAAGATGAGTGTTATGCAAGTTAATTTCCCCACTTATATTCTCTATCATTTACATTTCTATTGGCTTGGCATGATGTGGGTTTTATACGTATATTATCATTTTACAAATTGCATTTTGAATTCTTTCATTTGGCATGTCAAATTCCATCAAGCCTTAGAGGTTGGATGACATGTTGCAAGTTGTAAATTGAAGTTGATTCTCTGCATTATATCCCCATAGGCTTTCTTTCCCCATTTGCAATTTGGTCAAAGTGGAAATCAATGTTTAAAAATACATCAAACTTCTTCATGGGCCCATGCATTACCTTTGTACTTTTTAAAAAAATTTCTTTACCTTTCTACATGGTCTCATTCATAGCATGTGGGCTTTGATAATTTTATAAACCCATGGTCCAATGTGAAGCCTTTGTTTAAATGGCCAATGTGTTTGAGAACCAACATTTGCTCTTTCTTTGGGATGTACACTCCGTATGGGTGTGTAAAGAACCCCAATAAATAAGACCAAGTGCCAATACATTAGGACATCAAGTCAACACTTTAATAATTTGATAACAAACACCAATGAAATCTCAAGAAAATATGTTTAAACTGAAAAAAATAGATCTAGAGGATCTGAAAATGAATGAATGACAAAAATTATGAAGGGAGTTATATAAACAAGGTCCAATGTAGAGGGTTAACAAAATAACAAAACAATAAAACTATACACTATACAATACTATACATAATTATAGACTCATTCAAGGAAGTGTTTCAAATGTCTTCCATTAACTGACGGCTCCAGTCTCTTACCATCCATTAAGTTCTTTAACTTTTCCATCAGTTTGTTGACCAAGATGAAATCAATCAATCTCTATGTTTTCCTAAAGGTCTACTATTATGATGTAATGGGATGACATGTTGAATAAATCCTTCCTATATGTATTAATATCATGATAAAACCAAGCCAAATAATACTTGTAATTCTTCAACAACTAAAAGTAAGCTTGTTTCTCAGCTACATCAAGGTCAGTATCAAGTAAGAGTACCTCATGATCCATAATGTTATTAGTGCACTCAAAATACAACTTAAATTAAAATTGAAAATATTTATCATTAGGGGCATAAAAGATAACCCTATATCCATTTCAAATATCACCTCCATTGTCAAATCTAGCATCAAGAATAGTAGGTTGTTCAACAACATCCACATTCCAAACAAAGCTGTCTAGATCTACATCCATGTATAACACCTCATTTAGATCATGTTTAAGATCTTCAAGTACATACAACATCTTAGGATCTCTATGAAGTTTGACCATATTACCCTCTAATGGAATGGTGGGATAAGAATGGTACATTTATATACTTTCACCCATGTTGGCATCTCATTTTTATGATAGTAATATCCTCCCACTTAGGCAAGCAGTCCAAAACTACCACATCTATATTACATAATTTACTTGGATGAACTACTAACTACACTACCAACCCTTTAACTTGTCTAACAAATAGTACCTATTGTGAGTCCATGGTATAGCCCTTTCCAAAGGTAGATGTGATTTTCACTCCATGTTCATTAAGGACACCCATGGGCATCGCATTACAAGAGACTCTATAATCAAACATGTAATTGTGAATAAGTACACCATTGATCAATAGGGTTGTGTAAAATGGATCCATATTTAGCTGAATTTCTACCAGTGCAATCCCCAAATAAACCTCCATGGCCTATTCAAAAATCTCATCTTATTCTTCAGCATTATCTAGGAGTGTTTGGGGTGAAGTCATTTCATTTGTACTTGTATTCTCACTAAATTCCAAGTATTCAAATTTTCTCTTCCTAGGTTCAAATATTTGTAATAATTCTATAAGTGGCACAGTGATTTTAAGTTGACTCAACACTTGGGCCATATATCACGTATTATATTGAGGAAGAAGCATATCAAGAGGAAGGGCGACAACACATTCAATCAGGATATAATCATTTAAATTCATGGGTGAAATAGGATAGGATGAATTATAAATTTTAACAATAGTATTTAAAGGTGGGTTTCATCTAACATGCACCCTTAGGGATATTAGACAACAAAGGTACTCTATTCTTGGTTGGAGTACCTCTTTGTTTGACAATTTGGGAAATAGGTGCTAACTTAGAAGAATTTAGAATTGTTCTAGTTTTTTTTTAATTTCTTTACATGAATTCCATTCCATTGGATTTGTAGGGCTAGTGTCTTAAGGAGAAACACCTTATCATCTACTTCTCAGAATATATTCATTCTTTTGGAAAACTAATGCATTAATTAGTTGTTGCCTGTCCTTAATTGAAGGAATTCCATAATCATATTTTTTAATTAGAATAGAACATAAGAATTTGAAATCATAATTATGAAATTCATTTTCTCATATCATGCTAATATCTCACAAAAATTCAAGAGATGGGACACACACCCTTTTGAATTCACTCCAAAACTAATCAATAGTAGTAATACTCAACATTTTCATTAAGGGAAATAATTTGCTTCAGGAGACTTGATAATCCATCATAAAGATCTCATCATCATTAGACACAGATTCATGTTTATCCACATCTTTATCAATGTTTTTAGTAGTATCACATGGAGGATGTGAAATGAATTATTTATCACACCAATCAATGCCAAAGTCACAAATTATAGCATTCACTTTGGCATTCAATAGATTAGGCACTTCCTTTCTAGACCCTTTATCTTGATTTCTATCATTTCTTTCATCATGAACATTCCTCTTTCCTCTGTCATTTTATCTAATGTGGAAAGAAGGTATACCTTGTGATTGATTCAAATTCATATTTCTTTCTTGACTTGTAGACTCATGAGGCAGCCCCTTCTTAGCCCTATCTAATTTATATGACATCTCTTTGATAATGAAGGACAAAGTTTTCACAATTTCCTCAAGGTTAATTGTCTTAATGGATCACAATTTTTTTGGAATAACCAACTTCGTATCAATTCACTTGTTCAAGGGCTTACCCATATCCTTTATATTATTTTTAAATTGAATGGCCATATTGAATATCAATCTTAGGTTTTTAGGAGCGCTGTCCCTCACTTAGTACATAGCCTTCTTGTCAAATGCATCAAAATATTTAATCAGGCAAGATGTATCACTAGGCCTAATGTTTTTACGTAGCCTCATCATTGTATTATTAAACCTTGTATTAAAATCTTGCACAAACTCATCAGGGTTCTCCTTAATGTTTTCAAATTCTACCAAAATAAACCTATGATCAATCCAATCAGAATACTAAATTTTGAAAAGATTCTTCATTTATTTTCATGAATCAATACATCCATGGGAAAGGGAATTGAACTGCTCATGAGCATATTCTCCAGCATTGGCACAAACAAATTAAATCAAACATCCTCATTCTCAACCTCATAATATTCAGTGATAATTTGGGAAGCCCTCAAATGCTGATCACTAGTTATTGCATTATTCCATTGAAACTTAGGAAGGTAGTTCCTTAATTCATTGGGTAGGTCATTGGGATAACCTTTCATTTCATCAAAAATAATGTCTAAAATTGAGAATCTATAATGTAGGATGTTCATTCTCATATTGGTCCCTATGCCTCATGATTAGTTCAATGGTATGATCAATATCAAATGACAAAAGACTGTAAAGGGGTGAGTGACATGAACTTAGTAGATCAAACATAGGAGGTGATTTAGCTAGTTGACGAGGTGCTTGGGAGCAAATGGGATTATAAGGTTCTGAATGATAAGAATAACTATGATAATCTTTAATAATATGAAGTTCAACAAATAAAAGTTTAGGTGTACCATAATCTTGATAGTCCAAACACTCCCTTGCATCTAAATATTATCCTTCAATTGACCTCCAAACTTGTATCATTCTTCATTCACAAATACTTAGGGGTGAGACAAGCTATTTTGATGAGTCACCTTTAAAGGATGATCTCAGTCCTTCCAACTTTGCAAACAAAAGAACACTCAAAGATGAAGATATTAAAAATGAGCACTGATTTTTCTTTGAAATTGGATGATATGTTATACTTTCCACTAGAAGCAAACTTCTAGAATATAACAATTTACAAAAATGTTGTGATACATAATGAAACCATACCTTGCTAAATTAATGATGTTATATGAAAGCAAAAACATTGAAAATTTCAGATTCATATTCAAAAAGGGGAAACCTCCTTAGAACATGACAAATTTATAGCTCCTTGTATAAATTCAACAAATGTCAAATTATCAAATCTTTCAGGTCCTTGGCACATCCCCAATGGAGTGATGCATGGTTGATGACCCAAAATGGTGAATCAACAAATATTGGGTAGAGAAATTTTCAAACATGAATTTATGATAACTCTCTACAAGTGTCCCTAACAACACAAGTGACAAGGATTTGAATTTAAACCCTAGTAATGGTGCCAACAGAGTGTTGATTCCCAATTATACACCTCTTGCACTTAGCCTTGCACACTTGGTTAGTATGGAAAACAAGGATGAAAAACCCAAAAATATGTTTTTATATCTAGGAAAAGGTTTAACATCATGAAGACTGAATGCAGGCAATGACTAAAAGTCATAGATAGAGGGTATGGTTAACTTCCTGATACTTTCAGCTCTGCTTGAACCAAGTTAACAGGACCTAAGGGCTAGCTTGCTCACATGGTGGGATGTTATAATTCAATATCCATGGGGATTATTGGCATACATGAAACCCAAATTTGACCAAGGCATAACCAAGCTTGCACACTCCAGCTAGGAAAGGTTGTCACACAAAATGAACAAATGCTCTAGGCCAAGCAAAAGCTACTGAAGATAAATGTAAAATTGATTGTAACCTTCATTTTTATATAAATTTTCAATAACCTAGGGACAAATTGGAGATTTCAATGTTTGGATTCAAAGCACAAAAGATAGACACATTTTGTATATGCAATATTTATGCATCTACAGGTAAATAACACCTAAAATATTCAATAAGGTGTATTATTTATAGGGTAGAATAAGGTAGGATGAGTTAGGTAAATATGAAGAGTGGTGTGGTGGTGTGGATTTTTAAATAGTAGTATTTATTTCAATATGCATGACATCATTCATTGCGAAGATGTAGAAAACAAAAATACAAGCTAAGAAAGCTAATAAGGGTCAGTTGCATCCCTTGGTACCAATAGATAGTAAACATTCAGATGATTCTTGAAACCCTAAAGCATACATTGCAACTAGAGATTTAAATGCTTTTTCCTATCAAATTCTTAAATCCAAGGTTCCCTTACAAGGTTTTCAACAACACATTTTCAAATTACAAAGCATGAAGAATTTTATAACCTAGATCTATGCCCAAAATGACAACTATTCATAAACATTAAACTATATATCCAAACAATAGAGCATGTAAAATGTAGTATTGAACTTTATTAATAGGAAAGAGTAAAAGTCATATCTATTTTCCATTATCTTGCAAATACATCTTTCATACATCAGTGTTTCAAAATGTTACCATGGGGAAAAGAATGGTGGGCTTTCTCTTGAATAGGGGAGACATAGACATGATCTTAGAGCTTGCTAATGGTTATATAGCTACAAACACTATAGTAAGAGAGATAAGATATACACAAAGCAAAGTTTCCAAAATTTGAAAGAGCCTAGACCTAGAGAGAACAACTAACAACAACCTTTGAATAGAGGACAAACCCTATTTTTATACAAATTCTCACCCATTTACTACAGGAATATGTTTTGTAATTTTCAATATTGTAAACTTGCAATCAGGTCTCAAATTTTCACCAAGATGCTCTAGCTAGAAGATGGAAATCATTGAAGCAACTACCTATCCATGTAATGATTAGATTTGAATTAAACATTTGATCTTCTTGGCTAGAAATACGTTGCAATTGGGTTTGAAGGAGAATATTACCCTGGGAACAAAACCAATTTTTTTTCTTCATGTGTAACCACTTGACCATGCCTTTGACTACTCCTTTGCATAGTTATAAACCTCTGAACAACTGCCCTTCCTCTTGTGCATGTCAAGGAACACATCTTGCCTTGTGATGATTGCATTGTAAAAATCTAGATGTGTAGGATTCACAGTTTCTTGAGAAATCTCCTTGGAATGGCCCACCTTGTCCTTGTAAACCCTGTAATATTTCTCCTCCATGGAGGTATTCGACACAATCAAAATAATAGAAATTGTAATACATAATCCATTTTTACCTTTTTGATTTTTTACTTCAACGTGCTTTCCCACATTTTGATTTTTTCCCTTTTGACTTCTTAGGGTTGCCGCTAATTTTTTTTATACTTATGTGCACTATTTTTCAATTTTTGGCCTTAGGGGGAAGTTTGGATTTCATTTACAATTTTACACTTCCTTTGTATGGTGAGAATCCATAGCTCAACTACAACCTTGTAATTTGCAATTTGGTAACTTGCAAATCGGAGTTGCATTTCCCCTCAAATGTTTCCAATGGATCTGGGAACTTCAAGTGCAATTTGCAATTTGCAATTTGCAAAAAAATAACTCGTAATTTAGAGTTGATGCTCCCCTCAAAATTTCCCTAGTGGACTTCGGAACTTCAAGTGCAATTTGACATTTGCAAAAATGCAAAATTGCAATTGGCCTTAAAAGTTCGATTTGAAACTAGGACCTCACGTTGACTTTGTGTTGCCTGGCGGGTTTAGAAGATCTGAGTGCTTTTTCCAAATTTACACATTTGCAAAAATGGAAAATTGCATTCCTATTTGAAATCCACCACAGACCACTATTTGATTTGACTTTTATTATGCTAAGCTAAGTGACAGGGTTAACAACCCTGAATATAATTTACAATGCAAAACTGTAAAATTGCATTCCTCCTTAAAATCTTCCATAGACCTCTATTTGTGTTGACTTATTCTTTTTATCCATCAAACCTAGCCCGTATACCGTAAAGACCTCCTTTAGTATATTTAAATTGTGTGGTTTCCAAAATGGGAAAGGTCGAACTCCTCTAGGATCCAATTCATGAGAGAGACTCTTTACGTCTTAAGTTTTTCCATCAGACCCTACTTTGACTTGTCCTACATTTGAGCCTTCCGGAGCTTTGAATTGAGGGTTTCCTGATTACAGCCTCATATGGGAAAGATCCACCTTTTTGCTTCCGTCTGGTATGCCGAACACCGTGAGTAGTGTCTGATACTCCTTTTGACTGGATAATAACAAGGGCGTCATAGGACCTCCTCTCCAAAAAAATTATGCCCTTCCGAATTATGCCAATCCAATGAACCTCCAACATCACTCACTCAAACAACCATTGCTTTGTTAATACTGTCACCAGATTTTGAATTGCCCTTCACATCATGACTCCTTCCACGAGATGCACCATCGTGATTCCTATCTCCCTCTCTATCTATATCATCGAAAATAGGAAATGGGACAGGTGAGGATGTGAGGGTCTCGGTGCGATCCAATTAACTGTTCTATCCGTCAACATATTTCTAGACTGTTCCATGATCAAAAGAATTCAGCAGGCTGGAACTGAAAGATGAATTGTATCCATTCGAGCTAACTTCTTTTGATGTACCTTCAAAGTCAAACTCAACAGATACCTTTGCTACATCTCCTTGTGTTGGTTATAACATATGTTCGGATTGTGAAAGCTTGGAGACAGAATTTGTAGCTGCATCAGCAACAACTCCAATTCCGTGCCGACAATGAGGTTCAAGACAACTAATGTCACTCATGTTAGAATCTATACCCGCATCTATGAATGGAAACATCTTTGCATCATTTTCATTTGCATTCTTTTTGTTCTGAACAGATTGGAGATACATCTTGCAAATTACACTTTTGATGCATGAAGGATATCTTAGACTGATCTTTTGGCACCAACACTACAGGTGCCCTTCTGATTTTGCTGATTAACCTGAGAGAAAGTTGACCGCGCAACTGCATTACATGTCCCTGAAAAAACTGATCATCATCACTTCTTTGGTCATGGGAAACTTGTTGAGCTAAAAGAGAAATCCAAACTTTTGATGTGCTAGCAAGAATAAACCCGAACCCTCAAGTTTTACCTTAAGCTGTGAGTGAAGAATTTTTTGGAAGAATCCTATTGTTGCTCACTGTTGTTCCAGAAGCCATTCCCTTTGGTATTTTGATGTTTGTCAGAGAAGAAGCTGCATGTTTAGAAGAATGACAATGCTCAGCTGTAGAAGAATTTACGGATGTAATAGATCTGCCAATGATTCTAGAGTTTTCTTAATCATTTTACGAGTTATTCCTTGTTTTACCACGCAACACCTAGAAAGTTCATCCTTCTCAATATGTCCTCTGACCACTTAATGATGAGCGTGTCCTTTAAACCAGTTGGGCATTTGAATTATTGCGTACGCATCTGCTGGTATATCTCGAAACTCCATCTGCAAACTGCAAGTTGCAATATGTTAAATTGCATTTGCCTTCCAAACATCCGTCGACCCTTTTTGCCTTTGCTAGATTGGCCTGGGGATCTGGGGAGTTGATTTGCAATTTGTAAATTAGCAAACTTGCACTTTGGCTTGTTTTTTCCCGCCAATATTTCCACTATGCATTTTCTGCTGTCTGCTACAGGTTTCGGAATCTCGTAGGCGATTTGCATATTTGTAAATTGCAATGTGTAAATTACAAATGGAGTCTAAAGATCTGCTGATCGTTCCAACGTGGGCCAGTCTACGCCTGCTCTTTTCTAAGGGATCCAGAAATTTTCCGAAACACACTTCCAAAACCTTGTTTAACAGACTCTAAACAGCCATTAGTCTCTTCGATGGTGTGATTTAGGGTCTTGTATACCTATATAGTGCTAGGATAGATTATTATCATGTTATATAATTTTACAAATTTAGAGTGTGCATATTTAGTTGAGATTCTTCCAAAATTTAGCCAACTTAAGTTAGTAAACGGCCTTTTAAAATAGTATTATGTTACATTTTACTATATTTTGTCCCATGAAGATGACTATGAATTTTAGAATCCCTCTAAGATATTTAATTATGTTCCTAGATGACTAAGACACTCTTCATAATTTGTTATAAGCTGTTCACAATAAAAAATATCCATGCATTGCTTGATAAACATTTGAAACATTAAATTTATTGTTTTGGAGGGAAACTTCCGTAAACTTGTAAGTGACTATTAAACATATGCATAATGCCTCACAAAGGCCTATTGTGACTTAACCGCCTCCTTACTCTTTAATCCAATTTGATTATATCCTATTAATGTATATTTGGAAATAAATACTATAAAGAGAGTTGTGTGTGAGAGAGAGATAAACTTGTTGAGTCCACTAGCATGTTGATAATGGTCATGAAATAGGAATGCTTGCCTCAAAATGGCAGTTACAAGTGCATTAATGACCCTCTTTCATCCTCCTTTCATCCTTCTACATCATTCTCAAACTTCTAATAGCCTAATTGAGATGCATCTAAATAATGAAAACACACTCTCTTAAGGACTCAATAGAACTCTCTCTCTCTCTCTCTCTCTCTCTCTCTCTCTCTCTCTCTCTCTCTCTCTCTCTCTCTCTCTCTCTCTCTCTCTCTTGATCTAGCCTTCTATGCCATTCTATTAGATTCTTAAAAATCATGTATAGACCAACAGATAGGTGTAATGACTCATGAGAGATTGAATAAACCCTTAGCATTCATGCTTGAGTCCCAAACATTGATTGATAAGCCTAAAATGATCTTTTAACTTTGTATGAATACCTTAAAAACACTAAAATAATTTAGGGTCAAACAACTATTATTTAAGAGCACGAAAACAATGGCAACAAAACTTGTTGAAGTTGTAGTTGGATAACTATATTCGATGCTTCTTGGATGAAAATTGAAACTACCAACATGTCGAAAATATTAGATAACCAATAGTACGAGGTTCTTGGCCTTCCATCATACCAAGTCAACAAACCCACCATCAATTATGGGCTCAATAAGGCCCTTCCCAACACAATAAAAATGTTAATTTTTAGCCTAAATTCAAACATGCAAAAAAAAAAAAATAGTAAGATGTATTAATGAACATTAAGATACTTATCTTTGATGTAAAATACCTTTAATTTAACCCAAGTCAAGTGAGCATAAAATTAGAGAAAAATGTGTGGCACAAGTTGTAGTAACGAGTCTTGAAATGTAACTATTTCATAGTGAAGAGACAACTTCTTAAGTTCCAATTGACATTCCTATCTACAAGACGCCAAGATGAAAATCCATCAACCCAAGCACATCTACATGGGAAAATTACACATTTTCCAACTACAGTGATGTCTAAGTCAACCCACAAGCACATTTTTACTATTATTAAGTATCCCAAAAACACTAGTAATAAATGTAGTCAAAGTTGAATCTATAGTTGGAGAACTCCATTTCTATTACTTATTGATTAAAAAAAGTCACTAGCAACATGTTCAAAGGGGTGAATGTTTTTTAGGACTAGGTTATTGACCTCTCATCACGCCCAGTCAACAAACGCACCACCCATTCTAGGCTCAAGAATGCACTTCCCAACATAATAAAAATGTCAATTTTTTACCTAACTTTAGACATGCATAAAATGAAAACATTAAATCATATGGATGAACCTTAAGATACCTCTTGTGCATGTTAAATACCTCTAGTTGAACCCTCTATCTAGTGAATATAAACTTAGAGATCAATGTGCGACACAAGTTATAGTAACGAATCTTGAAGTGCAACTTTTTGTAGTGAAGATATAACTTCTTAAGATCCAACTAGAATTTCTACCTCTGAGACCCTGAGGTGAAAATAAATGAATATGATCATGGATCTATTGGAGAATTATATGTGTTCCAATGACCATGATGTCCAATTCCACCAATAAGCAAATTTTTACTACTATTTAGAAGCACAGAAACACTGACAATAAATGTTGTCAAAGTTGAAACAACATTTGTAGAAATATATTTATATCAATTTTTGGCTAAAAACTTGCACTAGAAATACATATAAAGGGGAGGATAACATCTAGGACCATGTTGTTGGATTCCCATCATGCCCAGTTGACAAATGCCCTTCCCAACACAAGAAAAATATGTATTTTTAACTAAAAATTTAGACATGCATAAAATAAAATACTAATTCATATGGATTAATTATAGGATCCATCCTATGCATGTTGAATCTCTATAATTTCACCTAGATTAATTAATTATAAGTTTATAGATTAATGTGTGACATAGGTTATATTGAGAGGTCTTAAAATATAACTTTTTGGTAGTGAAGAGATAACTTCTAGATCTTCAACTAGCATTTTTGACACTGGGACCCACATGTGAAAATACATCACTCTAAGCACATATATATGGGAAAATTACATGTTCTTAAATAACCTTATTGTCCAAGTCCACCCATAAGCATATTATCACTACTATTTAGGAGTGTAGAAATAATGAAAATAAATGTTTTCAAAATTGAAGTTAGAGTAAAAGAAATCTATTTTTGGTGCTTCACGGATATAAAATAGAACATCCAACATGTCCAAAATGAAGGATAACATGAAATAATAGGTTATTGGCCTCCCATCATGCTAGTTGATAAACCCACCAACCATTTTTGGATAAAGAATGCCCTTCCAACATAAGAAAAATGTCAATTTTTAGCCTAACTTTAGACATGCATAAAAATGAAACAATAAGTCATATAAATGAACAAAAATATACTTATTATTAATTTTAAATCCATATAATTCATCTTGGATCAAATCAGTAAAAAAATAGATAAATGGATGTTATAAGTTGTAATAACGGGTCCTAGAATGGAACATTTTGGTAATGAAGAGATAACTTATTGAGTTCCAACTAGAATTTCTACCTTTAAGAACCCCAACTACAAATCCACCACTCTATGCACGTATAGATGGAAAAATCATATTTTATCCAATGACCATGATGTCCAACTACACTATGAGCACATTTTCACTATTATTCAAGAATGCAAAAATAGTGACAACAAATGTTGCCACTATTGAAGTTGTAGTTGAAGAAATCAAATTCTAGTGATTTTTGGCTAAAATGGAACTATGAAATTATATATAGGGTTAGATAACATCTAAGACTAGAGTTTTTTGCCTACCATCATCCCTGGTCGATAAACCCACATCCAATTCTAGGCTCAAGAATGCCCCTCCCAACACAAGAAAAATGTTGATTTTCAACCTAACCTTAGATAGGGATAAAATGAAAATCATAAGTCATATTGATGAACCATAAGGTCCCATATTAACATTTGAATTACCTATAGTTTATCGCTAAATAAAGTTAGTATAAACATAGATAGCAATGTGTGGCTCAATTTTCAATAACGGGTATTGGAATGCAAAATTTTCATAGTGAAGAGACAACTTCTTGAGCTCCAATAGGAATTTATGCCTATAGGACCTCCAAGTGAAATCCCATCATTCTAAGAAAATATATATGGGAATATTACATATTATATAATGACCATGAAATCTAAGTCCATCCATAAGCACATTTTCACTACTATTCAGGAGTGTAAAAACACTGACAATAAATATTATCAAAGCTAAATCTATAGTTGAAGAAGTCCATTTTTAGTAATTCTTTACTAAAAACTGGCACTAGTAACATGTTCTTATCCTCCCATCATGCTCGGATGACAAACCTACTATCCATTCTAGCCTAGTTCTTGTTCTTAAACTTAAGACAATACATTTTAGTTACTAAAAGTGGTTTTAATTAAAATTGATCCATCCAAATGGGTTAAAATTTGGTAGATAACTCTATCATAACTATCTATGTAATGATATTTCCTCTAATCCTTTGAATATCTCTAAAAATATATAAATATGTGATTATATCACTAAGGTCTATAGAAGTCAGGAATGTGAGGGTTTTGGATTAACAAAATTTGTATATCTCCTAAATTATTACCTAAAACATGAATTGATACCTTATCTAAACCTAGAAAATGATCATATTAATAATATATATGTGATTTTAATATATGTAATAAAATATAAATAATATTATAAGTGACCGTGTGTAATCAGACATGTGTCTAAACAAGGTAAACAAGGGTTTAGGAGAAAATAATTATCATCTCTAAAAATATTGAGAAATGAAGCCTATAAATTAATAGGTATCTTGGTGATTTTTTTTTTTAATGTGTGTAATGTGATTAGAGAGTTTGGGGATGCATATATAAGTATAAATGAACCAAAATAGACCTGCAATGTAGGTGGTAGTAGGTAGATTTCTAATTTTTATAAGAATTAACCATATGAGAGGACATAATTTATTGAAATCATATGATTAAAGATTGTATATGGGTCATATAGATCTGATATAATTGCTGTAATGAGTTGAGGTTTAGTACATGAAGAGATAAAGTTATATTGTAGATCTTTAGACCTAAATAATAACGCTAGAAGGTCAGTCTTTTCAGAGTGCAAGTGTAGATCAGGTGTTAAGTGAATGGTGAAAACTTGTGTGATAGGTTGTGAGTATGAAGGTGGATACAAAAATAAAAAAGGCATTGGATAATCTGATTTTCTATAAATATTTCATTCAAGTAGGTAATTTACATTAGTAATCTTCTCTTAGCTTCAAGAATATGAAAGTCTTTACTAACAATGCCAACAACATGAAGGAGGGAGCTTATCTCACACCACTATCTTACAAAAATTATTAGTAAGTAATTAAAAATTAAATTTATGCGTGTATTACCTAATGAATCGAAAAAAATTGGTAGAATTCATTACATCTACATTTTACAAGTCAACATACATGTTCAGAATTCTAATCTAGATGGTATCAAGAATAACTTCAGGATTTGACTAATGAACTTTCTATAGATTCATGTTTAATGGCCTCCCATGATATTTTTACAATTTAATATTCACTTTAAGAATAAAATTTAATAGTGTGGTATCTTCTCTTGTGTTTCAACATCTTCAAATAACCACACATCTAAATTTTTTATAGCATATCATCAAAGACAAGTTATAGTAACTACCAAAGAACTAGTGAGACAATCATTATTTTCTCCATCTATGACTCGGTAAGCCAATTTATTATTTGGATCTACACATTGACATAATTATTAATATCTTCCCTTTTCACTATCCTCATATATAATAATTGCATAAACATGCCTTGTATAAAAAAATTGTTAATGACACAATAAAGATAGATAAAGAGAATAAATAGTACATAATGATTAATATTTTACTTTGCTATACTAGACCAAAAATGTGGTCGAAGTCATGT
Source organism: Torreya grandis (assembly GCA_037957365.1). Taxonomy (NCBI): domain Eukaryota; kingdom Viridiplantae; phylum Streptophyta; class Pinopsida; order Cupressales; family Taxaceae; genus Torreya; species Torreya grandis. The sequence continues at coordinate 339,830 of JARHVA010009136.1, read as the reverse complement.
GGTGATGTCATACATTTCATTTAAAATATTGGTAGAAATGATATGTGTTGATTGCAATTAGAGGTCTATAACTCCATTCATCCACCCACTGTTTTAACTCACATTCATTCCAAATAGATTCCATGCATGCAAAACAAAAACATGCCAAGTGTCTCATATGAATAGTCCAAGAACCTACATTTAAGTTATAAAATTAGTGGAGGTCAACTAAACCCATTAGAGTCATACAATCCTATTAGTTATCCAAGTGATCTTCCTCTATTAACCAATTAATTGCTATCAATAATAAAAAAAAATTATCACCATGGAAAATTTTCTCATTATACCATTGGTCCATGGTTTTTGCATCAATAAAATTAGTAGCCTCTTCAAATTTTAACTCCTCCCTTGCAATTTATCTTTTTAGACATGTTTTAGAACCATCATGTTCCCTTTTCCATGGAAAGCCTTAATAAACTCCAAATATGTTCTATGGTAGTGGTAATGTGCATCCTAATCAACCAATAAAACATCCTTGCATTATTAAATTGTGATGTTCAATTCTATAACCCAATCTAATGTTGATTAAAAGTAATTTTCCTTTGAGTCAACTATCGATAAAACTTCTCACAATAACGTTGAGCATACATTGTAAAATGTTATCAATCATCACTAATATATACATGGTACTCCTTTGATATTTTTTTATTCTTATTTGTACTATCAAGTGCATGTATGAATGTTATATTCACAAATCTGTCAACTTGTGATGATTTGTAATAACACAAATGAATTTCCATTTATGGTTTGAATGTGTAATTTTTATCAATGTCAAATAATAATAAAATTTAATCAAGTGGGAATGTATCCTTGTTTATATTGAAATGTTCATCCAACCATCTATCCCTATGTGTGTGCCTTGCACTCTCATTAATAATTTTTCCTTGAATTTTTCCAAAAAATTTAAAGCAGGTATTTATTTTTTAATAAACTCACACATTTTTTATTCTTTACCATATTTTAGTTGATAAGTCTTAGATTTGTATTTGATTAAACTAACTAATCCTATCCAATTGTACTTGTACACTCCTCATGGATATAATTAGCTAATTTTAACAACCCATCGTAAATGCTGCAATTTCCATCCAAACATGCTTTCTTATAAAAGATCTATCCATCTAGCCTTTCACAAAAAAAATGGAATAAATTCTATGATTGATTTTGGTAGAACTTATATGCCACACTCCTACAAAATGTCTTCAATATGCAAAGTATACTGAATGTGGTGAAAAACATCATAGTGTATTGAAAACTTAACATGTTGCTTACAAAACAAGTGGTGCATGTGTGATATATTTTAACATAAAAAGGTTTGGTCATCTCAAAAATCTCTAACTAATATAAATTTTTGGATGTTTTTAGAAAAACATAGAGTACAATTATGTTTGAGCCATATCCAATAATGTTTTCAAATGTGGTTCACGATTAGGAGAACCAATTCTTATTTTAACTACATCTCTTGCAATGGAAAAAAAAACTTATATTGTCTTTCATAAATTGTGCAACACATTGAGAGCATAATTTATAGCCTTTTCCATTAGTAGAAGTTTACCAAAGAATGACCAGAGCTCATTGGTATTGGGTTCATTAAGTATTTCATGTCTTCCAATTACTTTCACTAATTTTTTTCTATTTATATCAAGTGCTCAACTTATTTTTTAAGCCAATCATTTTTTCCCTATTTGACCACTTCCTACATAGGTTATAATTATACACTAGGAAATATTCCAATATTTATTGCATGATTTGAAGCCTATAATTTGATATGTATCATGTATATTTTCAATAATTTCATCATCCATGTTATATGTTCTTAGTCCTAATGTGTACATTGTAGATCTAATCTTAATCAATTTCATCAATGAAATAAATAATTAACATTTTTGACTATCATAATTCAATATATGAAAGAAATTATCTCAAATTTATTGAGCTAGTATTCTTGAATGGTGGTGAAATATTTTTTTATGCATTGGTATCAAAATATTTTCATCAAATTGAGTTAAGTACTAGCTTTTTCTACTCATAATTTTTGGAGGTTTTGTTAATGGTGGAATTATTGAGAGGTTGTTTCAAATTTGTTATTATTTTCATTTTTTGGTGGTGGGATGACACTATCTTTACTTTTTATTTCACAATTATATGTTTCCATTAAATTTTATTACTTTTTAATTTCATCATTATTTATTTCCATTAATTTTTTTTCATTGTTGGGGGTAAATTATCATGCATAAATTCATCATCAATAAAATTAAAAACATTAAAATTTGAATGTGAACATCTAACATTATATAATTCATTAGTTTTGGTTTCATCATTATTCAATTCATCGAGTTTATTGGTTATAATTTATCTAGAATGTAGTACTTGCATTTGTACCTTGTGTTTTGATCTCAACTCTTGTAATTTATCTGGTGTTTTGTTCTTCAACTTCTTCCTCTTCCCTAAGTGAAATCCATCACCAATTGGAATTGATATATTTTTTAAGGTGAGGTAAGAAAAATACTTGAAAGCATGCAAATAATACATAATAAGTATGGATAGAATTTTTGTGGAGAGAGAATTATCAATTTGGGTTAAAAATAGTAATTGAAAACTAAGTTTTGTCTATAGAATAAATAACATGTATGCATTATAAAACGTATGTGTTATTTATTATATAGATTCATCCTATATAAATACTTAATAATATTATCATACAATTCATTTTCCCATATAATTATCTCATTAATTTGATTCATGTCCACATTAGGTTTAATTATGCAAAAATTAGATTCAATCACTCCAAATTAGGTTCAGTTTGCCCTTTGGGTGATGTTAGTTACTCCAAATTAGAATCAATTAAACAAAATTTAATTCAATTATCCTAAATTAGAATTGAAATTAATCCAAATTAAATTCAATTCATGATACAATTAGGGTTTAAGGCCAACATAAATCACAAAATATGGGCTAATTTAGCCCCTCTATTCACATCATAGACTTGCATTTAGGTTCAACATGTTCAAATTTTCCATAATTGCCGTGGTGTTTTCATTTATGATAAAATTACCTATACAAGTCATTGTTTCTTAATTTAAGGTAAGACCCTTTGAGGAAATTAGAATAGGCTTGTATAGACATAAGGAGTAGGTGTTACAATTGAAATTATTATATTTTGAGAAACAAAAAATATGATTATTATCTCATGATTATATATGATCCATGAAATTTAAAATAATCATTTAGTAAACCATTGAGGTGAACTAAAGTGAATGACACCTTTCTAATATATAAAGTGACTTATCTAGATCCCTTTAGTAGTTTTCATGTGTGACTCAATATTCCTTGTCATTTGGTAACCTAATTAATAATTTGATCTTGTGCAATAATTTTAGAGGATTTATATCATTATTTTACATATCTCATATAGATATGGAAAGGATAATGATTAAATAATAAGGTTGAGATTTAGCTTGAACTAGATGCATGTAATAGTCCACCCTATTATAAATTGCAGGCTTCTAGGGAGAACCATTTAAAGATTAAGTAAATTCTTTTTGGCATATATTTGTGGAATTAAAAATATTGAAAGAACAAATTGATGGATGGGATAATTCAATGTGAGGAAAAACCAAGGTATTTATATCTTCAGCTTGTAAAATGGTATTATAGGACTTGACTTGAGACATTAGTCTATCACTAGATAATCAAACAAAAGAGATAGAGATCAAAATAAGTTCATTGGTATTTCAATACCAATATAATATATATTTTTTTGTTACAATAATTAATAGACCTATAAGTGGCATATATTCCTTTGAATGGGTTATATACAAAATAAAGGTAAAACTTACATGATGTATGGTCAGTTTTGATTCATGTGTTACATATATTATAAAATCAATTGAGCCATAACCTAGGTTCAATGGCTCAATTTTTCCCAAAACACATCCTAAATTGTACCCATTGACTAATTAAATAGATTCATGATTGAATAAACCTTAATTTTGATTCAAATCATATCCTAATCTTGTAGTTAGATTTAAGGTGTTCCAATTGGCCTCAAATGCCTATTTGGTTGAATGAATCAACTATTTGTTTCATTATGTATGATGACAATAGTGTTAATCTCATTTCAATAACATTGTATAAGTTTTACGTACATGTTCAAAAAAAATAGATTGGCCTTAATTTCCTTAATAAATTGTTATTTGTGATAAAATTAGGGTTTAGGGTTTATGGTTGTAACAATTGACTAATTGGCTCAATATTTAAGGTAATAAGAGCTAGTTTAGTCATAAATCACATCCTACACTAAAAAAAAATATGTTTAACATGTTCACATTTCCTCCAATTACATTCATCAAAATCCATTTATGATGAAATAAATTAACTTAGGGGTTGTATTCAAGTCATAAAATTAGTGTTTATCATGTTTAGGGTTTAGTGTAATGAGCTTCTATACATGTGATGAAATTAGATTTTAGGGGAACTGTATTTGTGATAAAATCATGGTTTAGGGCCAACATGTCACAAAATGTGAACTAATTTACAACCTTTAATCACATTTTAGACTCACATTTAGGTTTAATTAGTTTCAAATTCTCCACACTTACATTCATTTTTATATTTATATTAAAATTAAGATCAATTAATCTATGTCTTTCAAGACTATGCAATCGAATGGGCTATGTGTTTAGTGTATGGGTTCAATTTTGCCCAAATGACATCTATAATTGTGCCAATTGACTAATTGGATTAATTTATGGTGACATTCTAGGGTGAATTAAATTCTAAATAATAACATTTATACAATATAAAATAGGTTCGTGTGGCACATTTTGACCTTAACTATCTCCAAAATCAAACCAATCAACATTCACATTCATTATATGATGATCCATTCAAGTTTATTGAGTTAAAAACCGCATCTTATACATGTAAAAGTTACATCTAATGTTTCTTTGCTTCAATCCAAGATGAAATTAGACGTGATTAAATCCCAAATCACATTTTATTGTCATGCAATTAGGTTGAATGGGATCAAAACAACCCCAATTTCCTTCATATTCAACCAAATTTGACTTTTTTTAATATTTTTATGACATTGCGGTTGACATATCAGATCTAAACTAAGCCCTAATGTCTCATGCTTGGCTTAAGCTACACACTAAATATTCTCATTACATTATCACATTTATACATTTTAATTATATCTTCACATAACCCATTATATTAACTGAGGCCATGGATACGATCAAAATATAATTTCATCATTTTTATGGTATTATACATATGGGAAGGGTACAAGTAGTGCCTTGAACCTACCAATAGCTAAACAAGATTTTTTTTAAGGTGTGCTCTATTGATGGAACATGCATTAGTGTAGATAAATATTAGTGTGTATGCATTTGTCTAATATGATACCACAATACCATAATTCACTATCCAAATTAAAGGACCTTTCCCCTATAATGATCGACTTCACTTTGTAATTGAAATTATCAAGACACACCACTATTAGGGAGTTCAAGATCAGAAATGCACATACCCATAGAGGAAATTTGATTTTTTTGTGTTACGAAAAAATAACATGTACACATTATCACATGTACACATTACTTAAATTTAAATTTAATAAATGAATCCTTTTATCTCTGAAATGGCTTGGATTCCTAAGCCAAAGGCTTGGACCTGTCAATCTATAGTCGAATCTGAGAGTTTTGAGATTAAAAAAATCAACTTCCATGACCAAATACACTATGAATTTCAACAATAAAGTTGAAAAATTTATTATCATGACAATGAGCATGCTCACCTCTTTCCAAATATATGATTTTTTTTAATCAATTTTGGACTATTTTAATGGTTCAAACTATGCTAATTTCCAACTATACATTTTTTAATCCACTACATGCCATAAATATACATGCCTATTCATATTTATGTAATTTATATTTCATTTATCTAAGTGTAAACCAAATTATATGGTAATAAATTATGTCCAATTATACACACATTCAATAAATGTTTTTAAGGTACTTATGGGGGTCGCATGGTTGGCTATCTATTTTTTCAATTTTTAGGATCTATTTACCTAAAAAAATAATAAATAGTCATTTATAAATATAAAATAATATAGGTTACAAACTAGATATTATCTAAATATTCAAAATGGTTTTTAAGAAATGAGTAAATGGTGCTAAAAAAATGGTGGGTCACAGGGACATTTATCTACTTTATTTTCTTAAATTAACATGAGTTCCTCTTCAAATTTTGGATGTTTAACCTAGTTATACTTAACCATTTGTAAAATAACGTAGTTATATTCAAACTAAACTCTAAATTCTATCATTCATGTTCATATACCATCTTCAAATTTAGAGTGTAGCCATCTCAAATTATCTATATAAATTTAGATTTATGAAATTTTAGAAAAATCATGTCCATAGGTAGGCCCTTTTTTGTCCCCCAACATTATACACTTACCCATATCTGATCTGATACTAAATTATAAATTGAAGTTTATGTACCCCCTAATATTCCATAATTATTGTACACTTCATAGGTAATAGATACATACCTACTATTACATCTTTTAAATGTCCTATGGAACTTAGTATAATACAATCCACTTTACCAATCATAAATATCATTTATCCTTTTTATAATTGTATTGATCAATATAAACTATTGCCACTAGCATCTATCAAACCAAACTCAATTTACGAAAGTCTTCCAAATTTACCACCTAAAATCAAATCGATTGAACAAACCTAGATAATTATTATATACTTTGTTGATTTAGATTAACACAAGCTCACCAATAGATTTGTTATGTTTTAACCTACGTAAAATTACCTTAGATGTTAAATCTATTGAAATGAAACAAATGCATTCCCTAAATATGCTATAAAATGTAATCAAATGATTGATGTTGAGTTAGATTTCAAATATTATGGACCTTTATCCATCATCCCCAATGACAAATCTATACTATAACTCATCCATGTTAGATAACCTCAACTACCACATCATCATCATAAAGCTGGTGACTTTTAGTAAAAGTTTCCTTCCTAGTGTGGATCCTAAAACACATTTATTTATTCTCTCCCTCCCATTCCATATCATTTATAAGATGAAAATGTAATGTTTATCGAATAAACTATAAAAATTGAATATGGTACACCTACATTTCCTTCACCTATTATTATCTCTAAGAAAATCAGTCCTAAAGAACATGATAACTTTGGTCTCTTGTTTGACAAATATTTTGAATCTTTTTCCTGGTCATATGAGAACATGCCTAGAATTGATACTAATATCATCATCCATAATATTAGTAACTATCTAAATGTGAAACCTATGTACCAAAACTAATGAAAATTTCCTTATGTAATTTATACATTATGACATACATAAATAATCAATATTTTGCATGATAAATTCATTAAACCTATGGAATACTAAAAATGGGTTTTAAACATTGTCCATATTTTAAAAAATTTAGCATGGTTATTTGCATATGCATCGACTTTTCAAACATAAATTTAGCCTATCCAAAAAATAATTTTTGTATACCATCAATTAATGCCATTATCAATTCTATTACCAGCTACAAAATATTATCACTTATGGAAGATTTATTGGTATATAATAAAATTCCATAGCTGCAAAATATCAACATAAAATGGCATTTACCATATAATGGTGCACCTATTATTATGTTAAAATTCCTTACCTTTCAAAAACGTTAGATCTACCTATCAATGTGTAATAACCCATAAATTTCATATCTCATTCATAAAATCATTGAAACGTATGTGATGACTTTATTCATAAATATAAACATCATCACACTCATCTTAATCATTGATATATCATCTTTTATTGACTCGTTAAATAAAAATTTAGACTTAACCATTTCAAATATTTGTTCAGTTATACTTATGGTAACTTATTAGGTTTTCTAGTCTCTTGTTGTTGCATTGATGCTGATTTAACAAAATCCAAATCTATTATCATCATTCCTATCCCTTGATCCATTCCATACATATGAATATACCTTAAGAAACTTGGTGTAATTTGCCACATTGTTCCATAAATGGCTTATTGTATATGCTTTGTTAATTCTATTCTAAAAAATGGTAATGCTATAGAAGGGCTAGAGTCATGCCAAAAATCATTTGATAGGATAAAATAATATTTGCTTCATGCTCTACAACCATCTTCAAATGATAATCCATTAATCTCATATATTTCACATACCCTCATATCAATTGGAATAAAGCTCTCTCAATAAGATGATACTGGTAGATAATATGTTATATATTATATCACCCAAGGCTTAATCATTATAAAAAATATTATACAAATTTAGTAATCGATTGTTTAGTTATCTATTTCACTACTGAAAATCTCTATCATTAAATGTGTCATGAAACTACTTATGTCATTACCTATTCTTTTCCACTTCATCATTTTTTCTCCAAAGCTTTGTTACCTAGAGATATAATCAACAATTGGATAGTCTTTTTGATGAAATTTAATCTACAAATTGTTACACAAAATATGTTAAAGGATAGTTAATTGCACATAAAATTTAGACTTCCTCCTTACCATCTACTAATAACATTCAAATTACTCTTCTAGATGAAGATATTTTTTATAATGAAGGTATTAACAAAGCAATTTCACTCAAATATTATTTTCATAACTTTAATGTTGATATAAAATCAAATGACTTTGAATAACCTGACACTCCTCTCACTTGTATGCTAAATCCAAACAAGTCATTGAATATTTACCAGAAGTTACAATTAACTTGCAAGAATAAACTTGGGTACTTCACTTTGATGGTGTAAAATTCCTTCAAGGAGTTGGGCAGGCTATGTTTTAACAAACCCCTATGGTAAAATCATGCCTATATAATTTTAATTAACCTTTGATGTCCCAAACAATATGGATGAATATGAAGTTCTTATATTAGGCATGCAAGTGGAGGTCGACTTAAATATATAATATTTACATGTTTTAGGTAATTCACAACTCATATGTCTTTAGGTTAGTGGATATTATTAGTGTTAAAGTGAGAACCTTATCACATATCATCAAAGGGACACTATGCTTATCAAAAAATTCAATTACTTTATCATTAAACAAATCCACTAAGAGAAAAATTCTATAACTAATTTTATTGTTTCATCAGCGTCTTTATTTCATCCTTATCAAGTTCTTCATGATTTCCTATTACTTATCCAAATCAGGTAGTCACCTTCTTATATAAAAAATAAAAATGATTTTATAATTTATCACATATAAGTGTTCACTATTTATCATAACCCATGGTATAAAAATATCATCCAATTCATTGGGCATCATACTTATCCTCTAGAAGTAGATTCTCATGAATAAACCTAAATTCACAAATAAGCATCCAAATATATACTTCATTATAACACCCTTTATTATTTTAATGCAAAAGGTACCTTAATCTATTATGTAATACCAAAATAAGTTAGTATTCTCCTTTTTAAAGTACATGGGGACATTTGTGCAGTGGTCAATTTAGCTTCCACACCACAACCCACAAATTCCTATGTATGGGTTACTTTTGGATGAATATGAAGCTCATATATTAGGCATCAAAGTAGATATCAACTTAGATATCCCATATTTACATATTTTAGGTGATTCACAACTCATGTGTTCTCAATTTAGTGGAGATTATTAGTGTTATAGTGAGAACTTTATCACATATCATCATATGGGCACTATGCTTACCAAACTATTCAATGATTTTACAATTGAACCAAGCTACTGATAGTAAAATGTTATAGCAAATTTTCTTTCTTCATCAACATCTTTATTTCATCATCATCAAGTTCTTCATGATTTCCTATTACTTATCCAAATTAGGTGGTCACCTTCTTCTATAAAAAATCAAAATGATTCTCTAATTTATCACATAGAAGTGGTCACTATTTAATAGATCCTACACTATAAAAATATTATCCAATTCATTGAGTATCATACTTATCCTCCAAAAGTAAATTCTCATGAAAAAACCTAAATTCATAAACAAGAATACAAATATATACTTTGATAAAACACCCTCTATTATTTTAATGTATAATGTACCTTAATCCACTTTGTAATAATAGATTAAGTTAGTAATCTCCTTAGATAAGTACAAGGGGGCATCTGTAAAGTGGCCAATGTATCTTCCAAACCACAACCCATAAATACCTATGTATGGGTTACTTTTGGTCTAATTTTGAAATACACAACACTAATTTTGTTAAAAATTGTAATCCTTGTCAACTTCACTATGATCTCATTTAGGCTCCTTTGGCCAAACTCCAAACCTTAAATTCTTGTAAGACATTATCTATGTGGTTATTAGATGTCACTGACAAATTACCTATATCACAACATAACCATGTGTTTATTATCATTGTCACTGAATATTTTAGAAAGTGAGTGGAAGTTATGCCCTTTTATATGTTACAGGCATTACCATTTACAAATTCATTCTTTATCAAATCATATTTCATTTTTGAATTCCTCATATGATAATTTATGATAATAGTAGCAATTTTTAAAACAAAGACATGAAACAACTATGTGCAAAAATTAAAATTATACATAAATTTCAAGGCCTTATCATCCTTGATGCAATGGCCAAGTAGAAAGCACTAAAAAAATCTTAATAAAATATTTGAAAATGTTAGTAGATAATCTCATATTGAGTGGTACCTATAATTATACCCTTCACTTTGGGCTTATTGTACTAGCTTATGTACTATAATTGGGGAAACACCATTTTCATAGTATATGAGTCTGAATAATTAAGTTACCATCCTTACTCATTTATCTTCATGGTATTATTCATGATGAGGAATCATGTGAAACTATCTACATTCTTTACATTTCTTGGATAAGCGATGTACAGCTTCCTTAAAACATAACCACCAATAAAAATATCGCATTATTAAACAACATAAAAAATATGTGTTCTCAATATTGGTGACCTAGTCCTAAAATTTATTATAAACATGACAAGGAAGACGTGTACACCTAATAATGGTTTGGTCCTTAAGTTATCAAAGACATCCTTGGTCATAGTACTTATATACTACAGATTAATGAAGGACATATTTTAAGAACTCAAAAATGTTGAATTTTTTTATTTAAAAAAATTCTTAAAAGTTTACTATTTTACATGTTTCTCACACATTTTCATATAATGTAAATAATAACACTTTTTTTATGTTTTATAAAAGATCTCAGTTATATAGTATTACATCACTCTTATTAACCTTCATTCCTATCATTGGTTATTTGGTCTATCTATCTTCCTTCATTTAATTCACGAGTTGCAGTGTCAGACTATAGATATAACCCAACCATCCTAATGAATTTCTTTTATTTTCACATTAAATATTGATGTCTCTTTTTTTAATCATGGATTTCTCATTTTCAAACATTTTTTTCACCTATTTGATTTATCATTTGTGAGTTGCAATATAAAATCTTAGATCGGAATAGTCCTTACTCACATAACATTCTTACATCATTATTCATTTTTATAACTATTTTGTTTCTCTTCTATGATTTTTAGTGTAAGATATCACATAGTACTAGGTCTTCCTTAAATTTTTTTCATTTCATAAATTCATTTCTAGCTAATTGTTTTCCCTGAAAAATAAGGAAGTGTTTCAAGTTTGTGACTTCATGCTCTTAAAATCAGTTTTATTCTTTTGTAGTAACAATTTTAATAAAATACTTTTCATGTCTCCCTAAACTCACACTATATCTAATGATATATATTCATGCTTACCTATCATTGTATCATTTTCAAATTTCACATTTTTTGTGACTTGAGGTCACTCAATCATTCCATGTTCATTTTCATCATCTTCCCTATATTGATTCCACTTTAAACATTGTAAGGTTGATTTAAAGATAACATAAATACTTAACATTCAAGCATAAGAGTATTCAAACACCATAATTTGTATGTTATTTTCTTTAGCTATCAATTCTATGTTTTCTTGTGATATTCATTTTTAACACCCATGTTTGGTTTTCTAAATCTGTAGGGAGGAAGAATAGAAAAATCCATAACATGTAAAAAGGCAAATGGTTTAAAAAAAATCAAATACAATGATAAAAAGGCATATTTAAAATCAAAATTCAAAATCACTCAAAAAAACATGATTATCAAGCATATATCCTATTCTATTCAAATTTAAAACTCCAAAGTTGGCTTCATGATATAGCCAAGGTCCATTTGGGTGTTATAGGCCAGATGAATAGGATAGGATGTCTCAAAATTAACTATAGTGCTACCTAATTTCTCATGCAATTACCCAATCTTCATAGTAGACCAACGACTCTATAAGAGATCCTAAGAAATGGGGAACATGTTGTGGGAATGTATGTCCTTTTTACTTTTCATGTATATAGCCTTCATGGGATGATATTCATACTTAATTAGATAACCCAAAAAAAATTATCTTGGGAAAGTTGTCTAGAGTCCTTAATTTTTGAAAAAAAATCTTATTTTACCAACTTGATTTGAGTATCTTTTTTTTTATAAATATTATTTACCTTAGTAACACTTATAAGTCCCCCACCACTGATTTCATATTCCCCCTCGATAGGCAAGTTTGTTTCTAAATATTTTTTGCAACTTCCATAATCTCTATTGTTCATCTCTTTTCAAACATGCTCATAATAAATTTTTTGTAGCTTACTCTATTTTAAGAACATAAATTATATCTTTGAGTGAATATGCACTACTTCTTAAAGCTATTGCCTTCTCCTTCTTGGATTTCCTAGATTATAGATTTGTTTGTCACCCTTTCTATGAATAATTTACTTCTTTTTTCCATTTCATTTTTGTCCATTGTTGAAATGATTTTGGATTTTTAATTCTCATTCATCAATGTTGTCTTACTTTATGTGATTTTTCCATATTTAATTAAGTATTTCTTGTTGCTTATTTTTCATTGATGTTGGAACCATTATTTTACTTAAGGTACATATGTTAGGTTTGTTGGTCATTTAGTAGCCTTGGATTTTTAGTTATCCTATTTATTCTAATTTTATCTACTTTTCCTTGGTCCTTTAGTTCTAACTTAGCATTAATCCTTCTAGCCTACCAATTCTCTAAGTGATTTATTCAATTATGTAAAGTTAATTTATTTTGATTTCTATATTATTTATTTTCTTATTTAGCCTTATATCCTTAGGGTTTGTCTAAATTAGTTATTATTCCCTCCATGACCATGAAAAAATAAAATAGACAACCTTTAAATGATAAATGTAAGTCAAGGTATGTGTATGCTACTTACAATTATTTCCTTGACTTTCTTACTATCATTTCAATTTCAAAATTTTAATTTATACTTTTCACTATAGTTTATTAGTTCTACATTGTGAATTACTATATTCTTCCATGATGTATCATCCCATGTTACAACTCCATGACACATGATGAGCTTAGAGTGGGGCATATGTATACACACAATATTATTAAAATTTATCATTTATTGAATTTTTTTCCTTTGTAGGAAGATATCAAGTTTAAATCTCTTTAATCCACATCTTAAAGGGTTCACAAAGAAAGGGGTGGGTGGATCTTTGATCTTTTACAAGATTTTCATACCCTATACAATTATATAGAACCATTACAAGATACTTTTATACAATTATATAGAACCATTACAAGATACTTTTATCCAACCCCCTAAGAAATTAAAATCCATTTATCAACTCCTTTAAGAAAGTCACCTTCGTAAATAGCTATTCACTAAGTATACACATATTTTACTCATTTTCATACTATGTGGACTAGGTTGATCTTGTTAGGGATTGAGATTATGTTATAGAATAATGCCAACCTAACCAAAATAGTTGAAGACCCAATGGATAGCATTCCATCCTAAATAGATCGATCGAGTTAATCTTGTCAGCTAATTCCTATCAGGGTTTAAGGTAAATCCTTGGATATAAATATCACCTACACTTCAATATAATAAAGAGGAACATTAATTTTCGCACTTTTACATCTCAAAATTATGTTATTTATATGCTTGATGAGTCATTTATTAGGGTTTTACCTTGGAAGGAAAACTTTTGTCCTATGAGAAAGTCTTTGATGCAAAGTTAGAGTATTTTACCCTGGAGCTGATTTATATAGTGTGATCATATCATATATGAAATAACATCTTGTGAAGTAGATTTGTCCAAGGGGAAGATTGAGGCATGATAGGTTTGATTGAAAGTAAGTATTCATATATTTTACTCATTTATTTGGTAGATAGATATTACACAAGGTAATATGATGATTTTTTTAATTCCTTTATTATTTTAACTCTACATTGACTTGAGTAGAATTTTATTTGCATGTTTTATTTTGTTTGTTTAACTATCTATATTTTTGACACAAGCTTTGGTGAGAAATATATTAGATTTATTTTATGTATTTTAGGCCTAGATAGGTTCATTACATAATATCATTTGCCTAGAGGCTTTATAACCCTCTTTTTTGGTGTCATTTAGTAAGATATGCCTTGATTAGGTTTAGTGGATCCAAACTAGTCATGTCTTGATATAAATATATATGTAATGAATTATTTGGTAAGATTACCTTACACGAGCTTGGAATCCACTAACTAATACAAGTTACATATCCATCCATTATCATTGCATACACTAGGTACATTATAAAAATATTTATTTATGCTATTAAGGATTTGATTTACAAGGATTAGTGGTATCTTTTACCAAATGAAAGCTTGGTGAAACTACATATAGTTTTATTTCCACTTAGGAGGAGGAGGTTAAAAAAATCCAAATATTCCTTTGCATTTAATCATGAACTATGTTGGATCTAATTCTAGCATTCAAAATACATAGTGTCAACTCCTTTGGAAGTTATTCGACACAACTATTTATGTCTATTCTCTTTTACATGAGTGATTTTTGGGAGATGAATACATAGGACTAAATGACATCAATTTACTCTCATTACATCTATTATCCTAACACCTATCTCTACATGGGTCCAAAGATATGTAATTTCCTCACAAGCCCATGCATATCATTTATGAACATTACCCAACTCATCTATAAATGACATGACCACTACCAAAATAATTGAATCTATGGGTGTTCATTTAACTCCACCAACCTATGATGAATACTTTTATAAACTAAGAGAGGTATGTATCCATGTCATTATACCAATATTGCTCCATAAATATAAATGCACTTCAACATGCCATAAGATTAAACAAGTTCATCTACACTCCACAACTATTGATGGTCATCTCTAATGGCCTCCAAACATCTAGGATGTCCTATTAAAGTATTAAAATTACATAATAAATAATTTCCATCTAGTGTATACACATTGAAATAAATCACACAAAGGAAAATTAGTTAACATTCAAAATTATTTATTGAAATTTTAAAATGCAATTAAATCAAAACTTATATAAACCATACTTATCATCATTTATTGTAATATAATATTTCATTTAGGCCTAACAACTATATAAACCATACATATGTAGCATTTATGATTTGGCCTACCATGTTATGTATTAGGACATAAGGCATGCATTGTCGTCTATAAGACCTATAACATGGGGATCTACGTCTCCACCTACTATGAATGTTATCTATGGGTTTGTATGGGATCAGATCTCTCCATCCCAAAACAAAAACCTTAAAATATGCCTTGGCACATGATTTGGAGACATATGAACATATTTTACAATAGACTACACGTTATAACATGATAGAACTAAAATTTGTACACATGCCCACAAAGGTACTAGACCCACATGATAAAAAAGTTATTTTATATCATCTCTTATTCTTCATGCCACCTTAAGTGTAAACTATAAGGTATCTAAATAATATGATCCAACTAGATCCTACCGAATTCATGTTTGAAAATGATAATGTCATGTTATTTGACCCACCAAGCCTGAACATGGCCACATTTAGGAGCACATGACCTGACATTGATTAAATCTAAAAGAGGGATTCCACAAAAGTTAAATTGATACCTTATGTTTATAGCCTCATACCTAAAAATGTGTACAAGAAAATAAATTAGGGGATTCCTTCTTAATATTAAATATGTATATAGACCATGGTATAGTAAATTATCCACACACTTCTGTCTTATATAATGGATTATAACTTATATAATATTGAATTTTCACATCTTCCAACCTTTGTATGGATGCATGCACACACACATAATTATGGAGTTATATTGGCCAAAATATCATAAATAATCAATTCATCATTCATTCTCTCTTGGCCACACTAAACACCTCTATAATAATGTTTCATTCTCAAATTATGCTTCATTCTCAAATTGAGTAATGACAAAACCTTAACATAAAAAACCTTGATATATATTTACAAAACCATCTATAAATCCACCAAAATAACTTTAATCTCCTTAGGAGATGCAAATTTGGAGAACCCTTGAATCTTTGGAGGGTCCCTTGTTGAAGACCATCCTATAGCTTCTTTGACTATTTTTTCTATTTTAATAGACTACTACATAGTAGTTGGCTTCATGGTGGTGGTTCTAGGTTTTAAGTTCCTATTAAAACCCTCCCTAGTAGTCTTGGGATCCCACCAAAAATATTTTTGTGAAGCTTAAGGTACATCAAGATAAATCTTGAGGTGAGCTAGTTTCATGTTTGAATGGAGGTTGAATGTTCTTATGATGGTTCAGGGTACTTTGTCTATCTTCTCTCTTTTTTTTCATTTGGTCTATTATTGATTAGACCAGTATTAATGTTGTATCTTGATGTTAAGGTATTGATAACATTATGATGAAGGTTTCTTAAGGGGATTTAGTCTTTTTTGGATTCATGACTTGGTATGTGTCATTAGTAGAGGCATTTCATCTGAGTTAGTATTGTTATATGTTTTTTATTTCTTGTATAAGGCCATAGGACCTTTCAAAACTATACCTTTACTCATAAACAATAAAATAAAATGACTGACCCATTAGGTTCATTATGCTTAACAATAATATCCCAACCTTCAGTAGCATCACCCCAACAATCACCCTCTATCACACCTACCCAACTATTACCCTAGTGTCAATACCCCCACTTATTAAACATGGTTATATCTTGTACTTGAAGCTTGTTGGGGCTCAAAACTATCATTTGAAGAAGCATACCCCCAATCATCAATATAATTTATTCATATTTTGAACTCTTTCATAAATTTAATTATGAGATGATTTGGTGCATCACCTACATAAAATTAAATTAAATGCCTATTAAAAATATTGAAAAATAAATTCAGAACACACACACACACACACACACACACACACACACACACACACACACACACACACACACACACACACACACACACACACACACACACACACACACACACACACACACACACACACACACACACACACACACACACACTATATGATAGATCACATTTCCCCTACTAAATTGAAATGTGATCACTAATTTAAAAAAAAAACACACACACACATTTAACCTAATTCTAAATAATTGTTGATTCCAAGAACACAAATCTAGGTTAATATGAATATGCACATGCAAAGTAAGTAAAAGGAAAATACTAAACTAGAGTGTTCTAAGTGTGAAATGTGATCACTAATTTTAAAAAAAAACACACACACATTTAACCTAATTCTAAATAATTGTTGATTCCAAGAACACAAATCTAGGTTAATATGAGTATGCACATGCAAAGTAAGTAAAAGGAAAATACTAAACTAGAGTGTTCTAAGTGTGTCATGTTGTTTCCCTGCCTCCATATCATAAGGTGTTACTAAAACATCTACATGATTGAGCTTAATGCAACATGAGTTAAAGAAATGTCTATTTTGATTATTTATGGAGGCAATTTTAGATTTTCCATTTAGACTTCAAAGGAAAGTTATGAAAAAAATAATTAGGAGGAGAAGTGAATGACATCCTTATTGACCAGATAGGGCATACACTTACTCTCAAATGGTCACACACAAAGTCACACTACTAAGATTTAAAACACAAAAAAACCTTCATTCATGTTCAAAACAAAGTTAAAAAAATATGATTGCACAATTTAATATACATTCTTATTTAATAAAATATATTCATATGATTTTTAGAATATATAATAACACATATAGTCATTCCTATACTTGACATACCCTCTCTTTGATCTCTACTTGGAGAATACATATCCTAACTTTTTCCTCTCTAAACTAGTGGCAACTCCATTTGATTGCAACCAGATCTTACTCCTCTTCCATTTGGAATATCTATTTGACATACTATAAATCTATGAGTCACTTTTCCCCTTCACATCTATGAAATTTTCAATAGCCAACTCTCCATCATTCTAGGCAATTACTTAAATTTTTTATTTCATGTCAGTGAAGCCATTGTTTTATATCATATAACAATTCCAAAACTATAATGGTAGTTGTGAAACTTAATATTTATACATAGTGGTTTCAAAGGCACCAAAATGATTCTAAAATCACAACTTAAGCTTCGAAAACCACCATAGTGGTTTTTCCACTATGTAAAGTCTATTCACTTATAAAGGACATATCTTTTTCATGTGGACTTAAAATTGAGATAATATTTATTTCTAAAGTGTATAATATTATAGGAAGATAAAAATATGAAATTACATTCAAAATTTAGTGGTGTCCTTGAAGCCCTTTCTTACTCAACCCCATAACCTATGAGTTTTATCACTTCAATCAATGCAACCACTTCCTGGATTGTGCTGATGGTTGAGAGACTTATCCAACTTACTTAAAACCTTGTACCTTATTTTAATTAATCCTTATTTCATTTAATTTATTATAATAAGGTTTTATGTTATTGAAAATTCCCTTGGATCATATTCACCATGCTAAAAAACTAAAACAACCAACAAGACTAGACAAACACACTACTACATTTTTTTAATGCAAGATTGTGTGTAACTTTAGATATTCTTTCATTAGACATCCCATGTTTTAAATTTTTGATCTTAAAATTATAATGGTAGGATGAATGGTATAACTTTATCTTATCCACATAATTAAACCATGGTGTTTCCTTATACATTGTTAGGTACCACTGCAATTTATCTTTATGTTTATTCTTCCTTTTTCACCCACCTATTACATCATAAACCATCCTTGTCCACATATTTATGATTACAATTCTCTTTATCTTACACATTTATATTTCATAATTTATCAACTACCTCCACTTATCTCTCGTTAATGGATGTTCATTTGTCTTGTGGGATTTGACACACAATTATCCATCAATCACCACCAAATGTATCTAATACACGAATGGGGGTCATTGGATCATCTTCATTTATTTATATTGTCATGTCAATCCAGGTAGTGTTGAAAGGATATATTAAATAGGATATGCAAAGAGTATGAATAACATTATTAATCTTTTTAGTGATTATGGATTATCGAATCTACTTATCTAAAGATCTAGTTGATTTCTAAATAAATTACACTCATTTATTGAATTGAAGATTGGAATGTAAAGCACACTACTGATATAATTTAATTGAAATGAAATTGAATGAATGAGAAATATAATAATTTTTGGAAAATGAACAAAATGTAGATTGTTGGAACTAGTTTGAACTAGAGGAAATAGGCACTTGAGAGAAAATTTTAAATGCAAATTACTTTGGAATAAAACTGCTTAGAAAATAAATGCCTGGAATGTAAATGTTAAAAGTAATTTGTTCAAGATAAACACACAACACTACAGGTCAATCACAAAAAAGTAGTAATTTGTATTAAAAAATGGGAATCAACTTAAAACATATAATATTTTTTAATAAATAAATAAATATTAATTTAACATTCTGACTTGTAATGAGTGGGCTCTTTCTCCTCCTTAGAATATGGTTAAAACAGTTTTAAACTTCTAAAAGGTTTGATGAACTCAACTTCTCACTAATATAGAAAACTTGCTTCCAATAAAATACTAAAAATGGTATTATTCTGATTCAAACTATTCATGCTTAAATTATCTACCACATTTGTCAGCAAAATATGATGTGGTTGCCTGTTCCTTTCCAATCAGTTCTACTATTTTTTTTATGGTCTTTAAAACATTCGATTTGTTTCAAAAATGCTACCACACCCTGCATACACGAGAAGCAATTAACATTAAATATGATGGAAGTGAAGACTGAAGGACTAACTACTACTTTTACAGTCCAACAAAACATTAGAATTTTGGAGCAGTGAAGATGATTAATGTATAGTGACTGCCTACCAAAACGTGAGTTGGTAGATTCTCCCTGTGCAAGAGGATAAGAGAAAATAGTTGTTAGCAAGTCAAGAGGCTGGAAATTTGAGTCCAAATATGGTGGAAGTAATTGTTTGATACCAAATCATTCCCCTCCAGTTAAAAATATATACAATAAAAAAGATGGTCTGCAAACGTTCATATCATTTATGTGCCATCTATTTTTCTTTTTATGAAATGTCTAACAAATACAAGACAATAGTTAGATCCACAAACATACCCTAACGCCTCCTATAACCACTAAAATATATTAATTAAATATGTAAATATTATAATAATTAAATTTAATTTTTAAATAATAAAATATTTTTCTATATATTTAAAAAATCAAAATCAATAAATTGTGATACACGTATTTAAATAAAAGGAAAGTCCAAATAATAAAATATTATTATTTTTCTATATGTTAAATGATGTAAAAAGAGACCCCCACCTTCTAAAGAAAAATACTAAAAATTCATTAAATTAAAACAATTAACTTACTCTAAATTTCAGTAACGAAAAATAATGATGCCTATAAAATAGGTTAACCGTTTTATACAAAGCACAAAGGAAAAATCCTACCAAAACTCTCATATCCAGCCCTTCAATAAAAAGTTACAAAAGTAGAAATAGTTTCAAGAAAGTCAAAAAAGAAATTATATTCTAAATTAAGAAACTAGAAATAGAATAAAGCATACGAAAATAATCTAGCATTTAAGCAAAACAACCATCCATCCCTTTACAAGAAAAATGTTGTGTAGACCTATAATTTGTACAAGGTTTGTTCCTCTCCGCTTCCCGACCCCCAACAAAAAAAAATGTGTCGTTAATCGGTTCATTTCAAGTAGTAGTTAATGCTTTTTTAATGTAATTTCTTCCCCGCTTCTCTATATGGCTTTATCTTGTTTTATTTATTATTTTATTAAAAAATTTGAATTTGTTTTGCTGATCCTTTCATTGATTTTCGTCTCTCCTCTTCATTTTCCTTCTCTGTATTTTTTGTTTTTTCATTGGGAAGGATTCATCGACCACATGTTTTTGTTGAATATGTTTCCTGCCGATTCCATCCTCGTAGTTTCTTATGGACAATTCTCCTTCTTTCCCAATCTTTAATTTGTGTGGGCCTACTTCCTCAACTTATTTCTTTCCACCTGGGTCATATTGTGTGTCAATAGATCCTTAGTTTAAATTAGAGAAGATTATATATATATGACCTTCTATATAAATTTTAATAATAATTGATAAATGAAATTACCAATTATTTCGAGTTTAGATGTATATATATAATATTTTTAAATTATATTATTTATTGACATTTTCTTTTTTATAATAATTTATTGAGTTTCAATTTTCTAAGTATATACTTTAAAAGGTGCAATAGGAAATAGATGGGTAGACCATTGTTCTATTTAAACACTAGGCATTCAACCACACGTTTATGTATATTCCCATTGAGTTTTTTGAAAAATAAATATTGATTGATTCCATGAGAGGTTTTCAAAAACCCGGAGTCGGCCCCAATTAGATATGCATGGATTTATATAAGGATATTATGCTTGATGATTTAATAACTACATAAATATAATATATATTTATAATACAAGGCATTTTGCCTTTGCACTCAAATTTATCTGAGGAACTTGAACCATGATAAAGATTCTAAATCAAATCCCAAGTATCAATATCCTTTTCCTAGTCAAATCTTGCCTTTTCCAACCAATCTCTCAAACAAATGGTCATTGCACATATAAATGCCTCTATGTATTCAGCTCTCCTGGATAGTGCATCTACTAAAAAATTATCTTTTCATTTCTTATAAATGATTTTGAAACAATATCCCAAAATTTTAGTTACTAATATATTTTTTTTTCTTTAGATGAAAACCATTATTCATAAATATATTTTAGATTATCATGATTAGTATTTATTTTAAAGTTTATACCCATCAAATAAGGTCTCCATTACTTAATTACATATATGAGTATCCATTATTGATTTCTCATAAATCAAATTTATCATATTCCTATCCTTGAATTGATACATCTCAAATGTAAGGGGTCTTCTTTCCTATAGGAATGCTTCCCCCATTCTATATCCTAATGCATCGCATTAAATGATTTTTTTTTTTTTTTTTTTTAATTTTTTAATGGTGTAGCTAAAAGTAGAGGGGTGCACATTACCTTCTTCATATTATTAAAAGCATTGGTAGCAATGTCATTCTAGTGGAAGGAGTTCTTACTCAACTTTGTTATGAGTGGTGATACTCTGCTACCATAATTTTAAAAAAATATGTGATAGTAACATGTTAACCCTAAAAATACTCAAAAGTTCTTGATCATTTTTGGCACCTAACCCTATTTCATAGCCTTAATATTATAATGGTCTAATTTTATTCCTTCATTAGAAACAAAATCACCCAATTATTCCAGCTCTTAGATTTTTAAAGTACATTTTAAAGGTTAGGCATAAAGTTGTTGTTGTTCAAGAATTAAAAATATCTGTTTCACATGTTTCAAATATTTTTCCTAATTTTTTTTGTATATGAGGGTGTCATCAAAAAACACCAACTCAAATTTCTTAAAAAAGGTCTAAAATAGTGTTCATCAAACTCTAGAAAATATATTGTTCATTTACAAGACTGAAAGATAGGACCAAAAGGTCATAATGTCCTTCACAAATTATGAAATTTGTTTTATGGATATCCTCATTTATAATCTGAATTTGATGGTACCTGGAATGACTATATATGTTGTAAAATATACCCCACTATGTAACATATCTAGAAAAACATCAATAACTATGATAAGGAACATGTCTATAATGGTGAATGTTTTCCATCATCTATAGTCTAGGCACATGCTCAAAGAATCATGTTTTTCCACATCCTAACCATCAGGGTAGAATATCCACTTTGGCTAGGTTTGATAATACATTCCTCCAGCATCTCATGTAACATATTTTTAATTTCACTCTTATCAAAATATGGGTATCTGTATAGTCGAATGTTTGGTGGTTGACTCCAAGGAAGTAGCTGAATGGCATGATCATGATCTCTCCTTGGTAGTAGTCCTTTTGGCATACTCTAAACACATCAAACTATTAATCACAATTTTTTTTTATAGATTAGGATGTGTAGATTCCTTTGATTACTATAAATCTGTTAGATTATTTTTGAAAATCTTTTACACTTGATGAGAACTAACCAATTGTAGATATTTTTTTCTCATAATTGACGTAGTTGAAATTTCCTAAATTTAGATTGTATGCATAAAAATAACTCTAATAAATTCATCCCTATTTGGCCCAAGTTTGTGAGACATTACACTCCCAAAATAATGTCTTCTCCAACCATGGGAATAATAAACATATGGAAACCTACCTTATATTTTTCAATCGCTATTTTGATACTATGTCATTTCTACAAAAAATTTACTATGCCCCTATCAAAAATCATGATCTAGTTAAATAAAATAGATAAGATGTGTCACCAAATTATTGTTGATGAAATTATGAGAACTCTTTGATTCAAAAAAACTATCACCTTTTACATAATGATGAAACCTAGGACCTTAGGGTTGGTGGATCATTGATACAATAAAGTGCATGGCATTTGATAGTTTATAGGAAATATTTTAATTTTTCTCTCAGTGCATCTTATTTTATATCAAGTGCTTAATAATCTTATTATTCCTCATTAACCCATTCAACGTATAATAATTTTTTTCAACACAGTTATGTTATTATCCCCATTTTCTATGACAATCAAAACATAAACATTATTCTCTTTTCTATCGAATTTGTTTAGGATTCCATTTGGTAGGCTTCATGAATAATTCTATTGAAACATTTTGTTATCTTTTAGTAGTGAACACCTTTCTCTTAACTAGATATTATTCATCTTTCTAATGCATGAAAACCATTAATTTTGACACAAAAGTTGGATTAAAATTTCAAACTTATTCTTATGTTTTATGCTTTAGGCCACATAGGAATATATCATTCATGTTTATTTTATGATGTCATAGATGCATAAGTATAGATTTTATAATTTATTTGAATATAATCCATGAAATTTCATGTTTGTCGATGCTTAACTAATAGACAAAAATATTTATATGTTATGTATAATAGTGAATATATAGTGCATCCATGAACACTAACCAAGAAACAATAAGACTCTTATTTATTTACTGACTACAAAGCCACATATACCAAATGAATTTATTTGGTTCTAAATATAAGGATCTTCCATGATTACCTTTTTTCAACATGGGGTCTAATTTAAGTCAAATTAATTCTCCAATTGATTGATCCAATCCCCTATATTCTTACTAAAAAACATGTGCACTTCCACTATTGGAAGCATCTTTTAAACTTGTATTTTTAATTTGAGTGCTTTGGTTGGGAACCCATGAATAGAAAAACTAGGTGATTTTTAGTGGTGGATACATGTTTTTGTTTAATAAGTATGCTAAAAAAAATGACATTTAATTTTTGAAGTTGGTCATCATTCTTTGAATTGCATCCCTATCTCCAGCGATCTTCTGTACATCATTTAAAACCATGTTTTGCATCTCTATTTGAAAGTGGGAGTACCCATCAGTATACCTTGAGTTATTAGTTTATTAATCCATTGCTTCTTGGTAGGTGTTTTATAGGAGTGACATGCCATTTTCTATGGCCTTGGGTGTTCACTCCCACCATGCACAAACACTAGGGTTGTGAGCCCAAATAAAGGTGTACCAATGGATTATATTATTATGATCATATCATTATGACAAATATAATGAGTACTAATTTCTACAAGGGTGAAAAAATAGATAATGTTTTTCAATAAAAAAAACCTCTCAAATAATTATGTGATGGTAAAAAAATAAATTCTTCATAGATCGCAAGTTATGGTTTTTTTATACTTTAGCTTAGAGAACAATCTATACACAAAAAAACATTACTACATCATCTTAACCAAATTAAATCTCTGATACTATTCTAAATTAAATTAATTAGATAATTCATACAATTATAATATTAATAAAAGATAATAAACAATATATCACATAAATAAGAAAATACACATAATCATTGATAAAAGAGATGAACACTTGGTAGATAAAGCCACTTTGATAGGGAAACCTCCATACAGTGTAATAAGAAAATAAATCAATTTGACATAAAATTTATAACCACTACCTCTTATATATACTATAATATATCCATGGTTATTCCATAGGTCAATCATGCTAACAATATAAGAGCCTAGAGAAATGTAACCTGATAAGAACAGTGGTTATGGTGACCATAATTTATCCACACATATCCATAAACATGTTATAAGTAAAGGGTGTAATATTTCAATTATAAAAAACCATGCAACCTTGCTAAAATGCCCATCCTATGCTATTTTTTTCCTTTATACTTATATAGAGCACACAAATGTCGTAGATGATATATAATTCCATCATGTAAGTATAAACCTAGAACCTAATTATAGCAAATAAACTTATGATATATATCTGTAAAATCTGTGTTAGATGCATACACTTTTTACCATGTTTTGACTTCATTTACACATGCATCAAGTATATAAAATATATTTTGAACCAAGACATGGCTTTGGAAATATGTAACTAGATTGGTAGTCCACTTCTTATGCTTGATGTTCAAATGGAACTATTGAAGATAATAAAAACATTTTAAAAGTTGCTCTTTCTATATTTTGTTTTGAGTATACAATATCTATTCTAATTTGTGACTTGAGAGGATCAAAGTCTCATTGATTAAGAATAATATTTATAATGATTACATGCTTTAAAAAACATAAATCTCATAATATTATGTTAGGTTGTTTCTTATTTGTGTGGTAGATATTTTTCCATGGTTAAAACCCAAGTGACCATGTTGAACAAGGATTTATTCTAATACATAGTAAGAAGCATTTTTATAAATCTCAAATGATTTTTGAAATTATAGTAAATAAAAAGGTGTAGAATAAAATATGCATTTTATTTCATCAAATGTTTTCTATTCTATGGCATCCTAGATTAACTTTGTTTTAGCACCACATCTGTTAACTTAGTTTACTAGGCATGCTACAAGATATAAACCAGGTACAAAACTACTGTATGAAATTACTAATCTTTAATGAGTTTTTAATCTCTATGAGATACCTAGGTTGTATCCTTTCGTGGATGACTTAAATCTTGGTCAAGTCCACATGCATTCCTTATGGATTTAATATATATCTTAAACAATTATCTCTTTCATATACAATTAAGCTTTATCCATGTTCACATATCTTTTTGTCTTCAAAGCATCAAGAATATTATCAATATGTATTATATTTTCATCCCATGTTTTGCTAAAGATCAATATGTCATCAAGGTAGACTATAAAATTTGAAGTAGTGAATGTCCTGAGAATGTCATTCATCATCAACATGAATGTAGTAGGTCTGTTCGTTAGACCGAAATACATGACTAACAAGTTGAAGGAACCTTATTTGACCTTGAAGGATGTATTCCATAAATATATAGGTTGAAAAAAAAATTGATAGTACCAAGACTCAAGATCAATTTTTGATGATGTATTTGGCACCAAAAAGCTAGTTCATCAAGTCTTCAACCCTTGGAAGAGGATAGTGACTCTTCATTATGGATTTTTGGCTAAATATGTAATTAATGAAAAAACTCCATGTATCATATTTCTATGGTGTAATAACAACTCAGTTCTTGCAAGGTGATGAGTTGGGCCTTATATATCCTTTGTACACAAGTTGATGGATCTGTCGCTTATTTTTTCATTCTTCAAAAAGAATTTTTGATATAAATAAGCATTTGGTATAGGTATTATAAGGAAAAAATCAATAGTATTATTAACTACATATTGTTTGGCAATTGTTTTTGTAGCTTAAATATATTCCTTTATTTTTCCAAATTCAACTTCAAATCTTTTACTTATGTTCTTATTGTTGAAGGAGTTGTACAAATTGGTGTTTCTAGGATTTGATTGCATTTAGATATTGCTATCAAAACCATAAATTTCTTACAAGATGTTAGTATATTCTAACATTACTTGGCACTAATTAGTGATATCTCTGGGACTACCTATAGTATGAAGTATCTCACATCACAAACATTTATGACAAAATTTATAGGATTTTAATCATAGAATACATATCAATCGTAAATATATGGTTTACGAAGTATAAAATCACTTAACTATAATGAATTGATGTTTCAAAGGACCATATATTTAAAATCCTTGATTTTATATACCGATTCACATTATTTATTGATGTATATATTAGATCCCACACTAAACCATCTAATAGAGTATGTTTGGGAGTGATTATTCTATAGTAAAAAATCAATATGTTAACTTCTCTAGGATAAATCAAGTTTTCCATGATTCTATTATCAATACCAAAGTATACTAATTGGGCATTAAAACATATTTTAAAATGGAATAATATTTCTACTTCCCTTATTATTGTAGGGCTAGATGACATGTTTTCAACACAACACAACATTTGGCTCAGAGTCCAAAATCTATATACCTTTCTCTAATTATCATTTTTTTACGTGTTGCTTCATTTCATACAATTAGAGTATTCCTAACATCACATTCTTATTTTGAATGATTTTTAGAATTGTGAACTGAACACCACCTACTAGTTATGGACTACATACTATCATCATTTGATAAAAAATAATTCAATCTGTGGAGTGTTTAGATTTATTCCATATTTTTTATTTTTCTTAGAATATATAGACTACTGATTGGATTAAGACTTATAATCTTCTTTATTATTCTTGGCCTTGACCTCTACTTAAAACACATAACCAAATCTTTAGGTTTCTTTGATTGAAGAGATATGCAATAAATACATTTTTAACTAGATATGAGGTCTCAATCCTGAACTAAATTTGAAAATGATTTTTTCACAAAATATTCAATCCCATTATTGGAAACTAGATCATGAAAGGTATCTATGTATTACTGCACAAATATCTCTTTGCTTTGGTACAACTAAGAGAAATTCATGTGTTGGTCATCATTGTTTCCAACAAGATAATAGGTTTATTTGAGTGCTTATATAAAACCATTCCATGTCTCTATATATGTGTCTAAATATACTTCATGATTCTCATGTGAACATCAATAGTTTACCACATTTTATGTACTGATCAAGAAACATTTAGAAGGGAAAACGTTTTTTTCTCTATCCTAGAATGTATCAATCATATTGAATGAAATATAATTTTAATTTATTTACTACATTTGCATCTACTTTAACTTCAATTATAGTGATGCCTAGATTGACTTGTACCTTATATAGAGTTTGTTTAAAAATGGCCAATGACAATGAGAAGTGTTGTAAGGATTATTATAATTGATTAGTAGTAATAAATTACCAATGATAATTACTCTTTCTAATTCATGACTTTATTCCAAATATTCTTGGTATCTTTACAATGCATCCTCTATAATTTTTGTAATTTTTTAAAAGTTGGTGCCATCAGAGATTTGTCTCCAATTTGAGGACATGAAAGAAGGTGTCATGAAGAATCATAATTATCTACCCCCATGTTATTGTATTCATACCTCATATTATTATGAATAAAAATGATTATGAAGTCCATATACCCCATATTACCACTCCAAAATGACTTTAATTGTGTATTATCTAATACCACTTATATAGGGATTGGGAGAGACCTAGTGAAAAATCTACTTGAACATATTTAAGAGGGTTATGAACATAATAAAATTTATACATTGTAGACAATATGTAAATTAACTAAATTCAAATAACAAAGAAATAAAAAAGGTGATGACAATTAATATAGAACTATAATTTCAAAGTTGTATAAAAGTTAAGTTATGTACAATCTACTATATATCAGATTTTGATTGTATATTCACTTATTATCTTCATTCTTTTATGTATCTTGTTAGGTGAATATTTTTTCACCAACAAAATGGTAAAAAAATTGTAATTTCAGCCCCAATATGATGATATTAATTCTCTCTTTAAGGATAGGGGAGGTACCCTTCTTATTACTAACTAGAATCAACAAGCAATTAATTACAGTTATTTACAATAGCTTTATCATGTAGATGTTTCCATATATCCAATTCTCTTTTTTCAGAATTGATGTTTTCTTAAAATATTATACTATAAGCACTTTTATTCTTACAAAATATCATTAAAACATAAAAATAGTTATTGGAGTAATAATAACTAATATTCAAATTAGTTAGGCATAAGAATATCTAGCATAATACCAAGGAGTGTGTATCAAAATAAACCCATGAAGGCTCAAAGTACTTAGCTGATTCTTATGTTAATTGGAAAATGAAAATGGATGAAATAAAGTGCATCCCAAAGTCTCCACCTTATTTCCAATAAATATTAAGTAATCAATGAAAGTAACTCACAACCCAAAGTCTCG